>JAODAL010018174.1:0-75501 GCA_025379985.1 Phyllomedusa bahiana
AATTCGTTGAAGTGACCAAATCGAATTTTTGAGAAATTCGCCCATCTCTAATGGGGACCAAAAATTTTATTATGTTCCATTAAAAAAAAATTCTTGCCAAAATGCCTATGTAAATAGATAGCATGTCTTTACAAATTGGATTAGATTTAACACACATATATACAAAAGTGAACATACCTTTCACTTTCTTGTAAATGCTGTATCTTTTAATGGGACATTCCTGAAGATATGACACTTTGATACAATGTAAAGTAGTCTGTGAAGCGCTTGTATAACAGTCTAAATTTGGTGTGCCATATATTGTAGTCAACCAGCAGGTACAATTGTGGAAGACAGATACGGGTCAGGCAGATTGCTTTACTCTGTATTAAATTTCCAGTGAGGTCAAGGCTGTCGATCCCGCAGTAGATCCCGACTTTGGCATCTAGCTGAATGGCAACAAGGGAAATGTAATATATGTGCCACCGGAGTCCTGTAGCTCAGTGGGGCAAAACAACATCCTAATCAGTGTAACGGGTTTGGTGGATTCGCTTGACCACCGCAAGCGATGATAGTTAAGCCTCGCCAGAGAGCGGAGTCTAAGTAGCCCCCGGTATTCACCAGAGCCCGCCGCAAAGAGGGATGGACTTGCTGCGGCGTGAGGCTACCAGGTTACTACCCTTGACGTGACTTGCTTGCAATGGCGGCCGGGGTAATGCGTGGCACAGAATCGTAATCCAGAGACGTAGTCGGGACCAGGCAGGAGGTCAGGGCAGGTGGCTGAGGTTCGTGGTCAGAGACAGGCAGACGGTCAGGGCAGGCGGCAAACAGGCAAGGTCAGGAAACGTAGCGGAACGGACTGGTTCACAGATAATCAGACAGGACTAGAACACTCTCAAGACTTGCTAACACACACCAACGAACTGGCAGAGAGTGTTGGGGGTATATTCCTTAAATAGGACCAGCGCCCAGCAATAACCAATTACTGGGACGCTGGCCCTTTTAATCCAGACCAGCCATCGCGCGCGCGCCTGGCGCGGCGGCCGGGATAGGCAGGAGCAGCGTACACCGGAGCGTGGATGGTAAGTGCCGGCGCCCGGGTAGCAGGGGGGTGGTCGCGGGCAGCCGCGGTACCCGTGCCGGACCCCCTGCGGGCAGGGGGGAAGCCGCGGGGCGCAGCAGCACCCGCAACCCCCAGGACAATCAGTAACAATAGCTTACAAAACATTTACAGTTAGTATAGGTGCCATGCGGTTTAAATGGGCTATTTTCTCGGAATGGCTGTAGCAAAGGTGGGAGCCCGTTCCCACATTCTGGTCCAGGCTTTACTTTACTGGACCTTTTGAGGCCTTAGGTGAACAGAGTGAACCTGAGGATTGTGTTTGCCGTTTTCCTCCATAGTGTGTTCCAGAACTTCTCTCTCTGCTCCTTACTGCAGCACAGCCTTAAGGCAGAATGGATTCTTTGCACCTGGACTTGACCAGCTCTACACGGTTGTGTATGGACTTTTTCCCTATCTAGTTGAAGTTGAGCCATATGTTTGTTTATGGACGTTACGCGACTACTGTTAAGCCTCTTGTTGGGGATACTTTGTGTTCCTGTTTTGTTCTTTCTATTATATATCTTTCCCAGATTCCTACTCTGGATGAAGGAGCAAAGGAGGCCACACCTGAGAGTTGATTAATTAATCCAGTAGGTAACTATTTAAAATAAACCAGGAAGGCAGTTAGAGGCTGTTCATTGGCCTTCTGACTAGAGATACAGCAAGCTGGTTCTGAGACACAAGCTATGGTGAGCTGAAAAGGGTTGCAACATTTATGCTTTGTGTAAGCTGGGTGGGAGAAGCACCCCGCCCCCCAGCTGGTAGAGAGGAATTGTACTGTTTAGTGCCAGACAGGCAAGGGTTTTGCTTTGCTGTATTTTTTAGTTTGTTTTGTTGCAACTTTCCAATAAAAGGCTGAAAAACCGTCAGTTTGTTTAACACCTGCTCTTCTGTGGACCTTTCTACTACCGCAAAGGACACGTCTTTGGTCAAGGCAATCTGCTACAAATATCACAAGTGGTGGAAGATGCAGGCAGCGCATTGCGGTTGAAGGGCAAGTCCTGGGTTAAGGCCGCAGTTCAGATGTCAATCACATCAGCTGCCATGGAAGAGGTAATTAAACACCTGATGCAAGGAAATCTCCAGCAGCAGCAAGCACATACAGAGGCTCAGCAAGAGACTAATGCACAACAACAGCTAGCACATAGAGAGGTCTTGCAGGCTTAACAAGAGACAAATTGCACACTGGCGTTCGTACAGATGGCCATCACTAATGACCGCAAACTCCTGCAGGAGCTTGTGCAGCAAGTTTCCAGTTGGCCTGTGGCCCAAGCAGTACCAGAACCTCAGGCCTACCATGTAAGCCAGTACTTGCAGAAAATGACTGGGGATGTTGAGGCATACCTATTTACCTTTGAATAGACTGCTGTGCGAGAGTCATGGCCCAAGGCAAAATGGGTGGATCAGCTTGCTCCAGTCCTAACGGGAGAAGTCCAACAGGCCTACTATTGACCTGGAGCCTGAGACTGCACAGGACTATGGCATACTTAAAACAGAGATCCCAGCTCGGTTGGGAGTCACGCAAGCGGTCCGAGCCTGGAGAGTGCACATGTGGTCATAAAATATGGATAAATTGCCACATTCCCAGATGTATGATCTGATCCTCCTGACCAGGAAATGTTTTCAACCTGAGGAGCTATCCACACCTGACATAGTAAAATGAGTTGTTCTAGACTGGTACCTTAGAGGTCTGTCTCCAGGGCTGTGAAAATAGGTAAGTCATGGTGACCCCAAAACGGCCGACCAGCTGGTGGCCTTGGTGGAGCGATACTTTGCATTGGAGGATCTACGAGAAAGCTCCTCGCACCAGCCCTCAACTACCCTGATGCAGAAATCTCCATAAGTATCTGCTAAGACTGTTTCATAGTTTCATAGTTTGTAAGGCTAAAAAAAGACAAGTCGTCCATCTAGTTCAGCCTGTGGTGCTACGGTGTTGATCCAGAGGAAGGCAAAAAACCCCAATGAGGTAGAAGCCAATTGTCCTCATTTTAGGGAAAAATTCCTTCCTGACTCCAATCTGGCAATCAGCAAAATCCCTGGATCAATGACCCCTCTCCTGAATCCTAGTCACTGTACTTTGTTATATTATTACGCTCCAGAAATGCATCCAAACCCTTTTTGAACTCGGTTATTGAATTCACCATGACAAGTCCCTCTGGCAGAGAATTCCATAGTCTCACAGCTCTTACAGTAAAGAATCCCTTTCTATGTTTATGTAGAAACTTTCGTTCCTCAAGACGTAGAGGATGCCCCCTTGTTCTAGATACAGTCCTGTGTATAAATAAATCTTGGGAGAGATCTCTATATTGACCTTTGATGTATTTAAACATATTTATTATGTCCCCCGAAGCCTTCTTTCCTCTAAACTAAATAACCTAATCTTGCCAATCTTTCTGTGTACTGTAGTCCCACCCAGTCCTTTTATTATATTTTGTGTGCCCGCCTTTGTACCTGTTCAAGCTCTACAATGTCTTTCCTGTGCACTGGTGCCCAAAACTGTACACAATATTCCATGTGTGGTCTAACCAGTGACTTGTATAATGGGAGAATAATGTTCTCATCATGTGCATCTATGCCCCTTTTAATGCACCCCATAATCCTATTTGCTTTGGCTGCTGCTGCCTGACACTGGCTGCTACAATTAAGTTTACTGTCCACCAGGATTCCCAAGTCCTTCTCCATGTCACATTTACCCAGTGTTTTTCCATTTAACATGTAATCATGTAATGGATTTCTCTTCCCCATGTGCATAACCTTGCATTTATCAGTGTTAAACCTCATCTGCCATTTCCCTGCCCAGGCTTCCAACTTATCCAGATCCCTTTGTAATAACATGTTACCCTCTATTGTTCTTGGGTAAAAGCCGGGCAATTACTGTGGCGAAGGACTAAGTAGTGGACAGTTGCAGTTTTTCCACTGCCGAGAGTTGGGTCATATTGCCATGAACTGTCCAATGACTTTTGTGCATTTTGTGACACCCCATGGGCCAGTGTCGCATAAAAGGTTAGTCCCTTCATTAGCCTATGAGGAGGTGATCCTTGGAAGGGATTTTCCCCATTTTTGGAATTTATGGGGCCAACATATAAAATGCCATGATCAAGTCAGTGAGCCCAAGTGGAGGGAAAGTCGCTGGTCATGTGGACATATTCTTACTGTACTAACATTTCTGCTATATGATTGCAGGTGGTTGACGAGCTGTGTTAGCATGTATGTTTTGCATGTGTATTCTTCTATCAGGTGTGGTTTCCTTGTCAGTAAAACAATTACAGGAAAAAGTTCACTGCAATATAATAAACAAAAAGTTATACCAACCAATAAAACGTCATAATAAAAGTATCCCCATGAGCATTTTTTTACACAATGCACTATGAATTAATGTGGAGGGTTGTATCCTAAAATGATTCATTTAATTGTTTTTGTGTGTTAAGGGTTTTAATTCACTAGCATGTTTACTCTTACTAAGTTCTTTTGCTTGGTTTCGAGTGCTATGGAATTCAGGGCAACATGTTTACTGGCATTTCCGCCAGTTTTAGGCGCATTTAATCAGTGTAAAGTGTGCCAGAAAGTCTGATCCTATCAAAAAACTAGCGTCAGGTATACCTTGCATAGAATAAGTAAATGCGCATTTTTAGGTGCATTGCGCAACTCACGGGAAATAGCATATCTTTGCGACGGAGGCGCATAACATATGTAAAGCGCAATAGGCGCATTGCACAATGGGGTGGCACAGTGCACTATATTTAGGTGCATTACAAAGTGTCATGCCTGGCGTATAATGCACCTAGTTTTGGTGTAAGACAGTTCATTTACATCAAGAATATGGTGTCAAAAGTGGATTTGGCACAAAATAGACCAAAAAACTGGCATTGGCGTGTTGGGACATGTCGTCCCAGGTCTGTAGCTATAGTGACCAGCGCTGCCAGCCTATCAGGTGAGATTGAACAGGTCTGTAGCTATAGTGACATGAGGAGCTGATACAACCCATACAAGAGGGAATATCTAGGAATAGGTAGGACACTGTTAACGGACACATATTGCAAAGTGACAACTGTGTCATAATTTAGGCTCTTTTTTAGCAAGGCTATACATCCTTTGATAGACAACACACAGAAATGTCTAGGAACTGTCTAAAACACATAATAAAGCATGTATGTCATTATTGTTGTTACAAATTGCAGAATTCTGGCACAACTGCCTTAATAATTTGTTTCTCTACCCACCATCACTCCCCTTCCAAAAATGTATTAAGGATAATCAATTAGCTATAGATTGCCAAAAAGAGTACCACTAAAAACAAAAGGGTACATGTATAAAAATTGTCTAGGTGTCAGACTTTCTTTATTGCCCATAGCAACCAATTGGAGCGCCCCTTTTATTTCATATAGTGCTCTCAAAAATGAAAGGGGAGCTGAGATTGGTTGCTATGGGCAACAAAGAAAGTCTTAGACCTGCACAGTTTTCATACGTGAGGCCCAAAGATTATATCCCACAAAAAAACAAATTTTCATACATCAATATCAATGAAAAAATAGAAATGGCACTGCTCTGGGCATAGGACAATGAAAAAACAAAACAAAGATTCACTTGTCAGTCCTGAAGGGGTTAAAAAAAAATTGGTTTTTGGATGAACTTTTCACACACAATTGAAACTGATAATAAATGATAAACAAAATGATCATTTATTACATACCTGACCAGAGAAGAATAGGCTGAAGCTGAATTGCATTTTAGAAATTTTAATATTTCTGTCCTCAATTAATTTGGTAGCATAGCTATATTAATACTGAGATTTACATTTATGGTAATGTTTAGTTTCTTCCCTCTCAAGTGAAGACATCCAATGCTGCATGCATATTGAATGAAGTCTAAATTACACTTTAATTTTTTATGTTTGTATTTCAAGGTCTGTTTTAACACTTAGAAAATAATTTGGTAAAGGGAATCTGTTTTTTCATCAACCTTAAAGTTAAATATTTTAGTAATTTGCAGAATGAAAGGCTGAGAAGTAATTTCAAGCCTGCCTCAAAAATAATGTGCAAAGTAATATGTGATTTCGGCTGCAGCTTTACAGTGTGCCATTGCTTTGTTTCTTCCTGACCATAACCAAAATGCTTAATTTTCATTTTTTTTTTCAGCTGTCAGTAGTTACCATGGAAACATTTGTGTGTGTCCATTCCAGCAGCCCCTTTCCAAAATAACATATTTTGATCTGTTGTCCCTTATTCTTTTTCCAATACAATCTTGTTTTCATTGACATTCAACATAATTTTTGATAAAATTTATAAAAATACAGATTTTCTACTACTTCACAGTGAATAAGTAGGATACAGCTGTAGGAAACCTTAACAATCCAATAATAAGATGTATATTCAAGTACATGAAAAGGAATCCTACTTAATTTCCCCGAGGAAAAATGTAATGAATTTTGTCCTCTATGGGTAAAACTCTTCTATAAAAGTAAAAAGTAAATAAAAGGAATTGGAATATGCACCTTTATTTCTTAATTATTAAACATTTTCTGGTTGCTGTAAAATATCAAAAGTTTAATTTTATAAAACTGTGTAAACAATCTGTTAGATATTTAAATGCAGTCATTTATTTAGTGTCTATTTGATCTTCAGTGAGCATGTTTATATGTAAAGTAGAAGTTTTTTTTTGTCATAATGAATCCTGGAAATGCAATGATGCACGTGTATTAAAGCAACACAGATACAAGATACCAAATCAATGATACAATCATAAAAGCCCGTAGGATACATTTTACACTTTTTCTCCAACAAGCTTTAATATAAAGAGCCTTTTCATGGCTCTGTAAGTATAGTGGTTCATACAAATGTATGATTGGTGTATTATGTACATAGCCAATGAAATGGGCATGTGTATAAGGCCTTGGTCACTACTTTCAGGATTTGGTGCAATGGATTTACCAAAATAAATTATGTGGATTTTTTTTTTTATGGGGGGCAATCTGCAGTCTTTCAGTCCCATATATACATAGGGCCACATGTATGAAAACTGTCTAGGTCTAGAATTCACTTTTTTGCTCATAGCAACCAATCAGGGCACCCCTTTCATTTCATACAGTGCTCTGGAAAAATGAGAGGGGTGCTCTGATTGGTTGTATAGGCAACAAAATTAATTTTAGACCTAGACAGTTTTCATACATGTGGCCCATAGTCTAAAAATGTAGATTCATCTTCTTGGATCTTGGCTTGTTGGAACTGTTACCACAGTGAGAGGTGATAGCAAGACCAGTGTCGGACTAATGTGCCTGGGGCCCACCAGTGAAACTGATTCTTGTGGCCCACCAGTGGAGTTGATTCTTGGGGCCCACCAGTGGAATTGATTCTTGGGGCCCACCAGTGGAATTGATTCTTGAAGCCTACCTTACAGCTACTTTACATGACTGCACATACTGCACACGCCTCTTATCTTTCTCCCTGGAAAGCAGCCCCAGCCCTGCCATACCGAGCAAAGTAGTTCATAATAAAGGAACCTCATTTGTAACAAATCAGCCTTTAGTACAGTTCACAATACTGTTCTGTTTTAGCATGTTCAAGGCCTTGTCCTGTTGGTAAACACATAGAAATGAATGGGGAGAGCTGCAGCAAGTGCTGCCCTCCTCATCAGCTGAGACAGCCGGTTCATAGAAAACACCACTTTAAGAAAGCCCATGAAATTTGGATTCAATATTGATAAATTAAATAATTTTAATGACAGTTCTCTGTCTACAAAATAGATAAAAGTCCCACATGCTGGGATTTTCAAATATGCAATTATTTTAAACATAGTTGTAAAAAGCCCCACGTTGTAACACTGGCTTTGTAATACAGACTGATAAAATATGAATATAAATATGTTATATAGCTGGTCCTAAATTTGTTGTGACTTTTACACAAGGAAACATTATAATATGGTCGTGAACAGTGATTTTTTTATGTAAAGGCAACAAAAAAGAAAAAAAAAAAACACAGAATGCTCAGTTGTATCTGATGTATCTGTATTTTGTATCTGGTTTTAGAGCCTTTATGGGAAAACTAGGTCCATGATTCAGAACCGGATGTGGAGCTAAAAGGCTTGTAGGATAGTGTGTAATGCCATATTCTCGTATTCTGTGTTATTCTGTACCATACTATGAACCAAAATGCACACGTTTGCAAAAATCAGACACCAAGAATATGTATATACACACATATAAGGCTCTGCATCTGTCACTATTGTGAGGTCATGGGTATCAGCAACTATTCATGAGGCAACGGTCTGTTGTATACTTAGGGATCATTGCATATTCAGATTAAGCTCTTTGATGGATTCTGCAGTCGTGTGACCTTCTTGGCCATGAATAATGTTTTTTTAGCCTTGCTTGATTTACACAATATGCTGTCTTTGTAACACAACAAGGCTTCAATAGCATATTCCATTTCAAAATAGGTACTTTTTTATTCTTGTATAAGACTTAGGTTGTTATAGACAGCTGTAGGGAAACACATTTAATTGTCTGTTCATTACTCGTCTAATGATTTGATTAGGTAAAAAAAAAATTCTAGAAATGATCCAAAATTTCAATAGAAGATATCAGATAATTTGTATAAAATCATGACACTCCGAGTATTGCCTGCTCTGCAAAACAACAATGAACCCTTTTCTACTTGCCATTTGACAAATTAGGACCTTTTTGTGTACAGTATTATGACTTCAACACTACATGGCCACTGGAAAGAGGGGACCCAGACCTGTATCAAACTAGAACCTCAGCTGGCCATATAGTGGGAATTCCCTTAAAGAGAGGAGTATAAAATAAAAAAAAACACTATTGCTTTCTTGCACATATAATGAAACACCTAACCAAATGTTGTGTAATATTGAAGCTCAGCTCCAGTCAGTTCAGTAGAGTGGAGCTACAATGACAGACAGAACCATAGGATGGATGTGGCAGATGTGTATTACTAATCCTGTACAGCCTCTATAATATTACACAGATGATTTAGTTAGTGTCATTAGATTAGTAATTGGCCCAAGATTTTCTTGGAAAGCCTTAAATCAGGACCGACTGGGGTCCTTAAACACCAGATTTGAGACGTTTAGGGATTTAGCAATAGCACAAATTATGTTAAAGTACTAACAGTTTAAAAGGAATGTGTCATCAGAAAATGACCTATTGATTTACTAATATTTTTATACTAAATCTGAAATATCCTAATCTTTCTTTTGATTTGGTGCTAGAGGCAAACACTTATAGTTCTCTTTATGGTAGGCGGTCCCCCCCCCTCGCTAAGTTAGTCAGCACAAGCAGGGTTAGCAGCTAGAAAGTTGACATACGCAATGTGTTTACGTTAACGCAAGATCCGCGCAGTCACAATAGAAAGTAGATGAGCAGCTTCGCCGCCGCCTGGCTCCCTGCACATGAGTGATTCTTCTCAGGATCACTAACAAGAGACGCAGAACCAGAAACTCTACAATGAGCATCACTGTGGTTCATGCTCCTGTTCAGACGGCGGTCAGATGGGGTGAATCCGAGTTCCTACACGAATGGAATCTTTAGAATTTCAGGAAGAATCTGTCAATTCGATTGAAGTCGAAGTTTGGTGATGATTCGCCAGGGAAGAATGGACGGAACCACAAAAGCGTCATTTTTCACAATTGATAAAATGGGCGCGTAGCGTACCATGGCGTTTCATGGGGCACGAAGAAGGTCGTGGCGAGGAAGAAAGAGGTAGCCTAAAAGACATGTGTAGAGATGAAGCTAATCAGCACACCGCGGGATTCTTCAGTTGATGTTCCCCATGGGCACTATATAAGTCCTGGACGCGACGCTGAGCAGTTACACCTCCTCTGCACTGAGCTGTGTAT
Organism: Phyllomedusa bahiana; assembly: GCA_025379985.1. Lineage (NCBI taxonomy): Eukaryota > Metazoa > Chordata > Amphibia > Anura > Hylidae > Phyllomedusa > Phyllomedusa bahiana. The sequence continues at coordinate 9,932 of JAODAL010018174.1, forward strand.
GTCAAGCTAGCTGCTGCTGAATCTCATACTAAAGAACTAACTTATTATACACAGGCGATTTTGCGGGGTGTCACAGCTTTTGATTTAAGTGATTTTTGTGGGTATTGGAACTGGAAGTCCATGTGTGTCCCAATGCAGCTCATATCAATTGTAATGCTATCTGCTCATTCTTAGAGCACATTGAATACTCCACAGGGTTAGATCTATCACCTGTTTTTGCTGTTGTATTCAGTTTAAAGAACCGCGTTTTTACAACTCCAAAACCACTTACAATTTTTGGCTGCCTTCATTATTTCTTTGCGCAATTAAAGATTCACAAGGGATAATTAATGAATATTATTTTTTGTCTAGCATGTCTTTTGTAGGAGTCACTAAAAAGAACTGTTTTACAACGCCAAAAGAAGAAATTTTGCTCTACATAATTCAGATCCGAAAGTGAATTAACGCGCGTTTTTCTGCTGGTTGTGTCAGTAAAATTCACATCGCTTTAAAAGACACGCTAGGGTGGGGGGTTGTGGGATATATATAAAAAACAACAAGCTGGTAGTTTGTTTGGCAGACACATTAATCTGTGAGCGCAATTTACATTCAAAGGGGTTACATTAATATTTCTTTTCTGCACCTGTTGTAAGTCAGTAAAAAAGATACGGTGTTTAACAAACAAGCCAAAGAAGAAATATTTGCCTGTACATAACATCATGATAAACTAATGCCGGAGAGTGCAGTTCTAAATTACGTTTTGTTAGCTGGGGGCGGTTGTGGTCATTAAGATACGGAGGCGTCATACTTAACACAGCTCACAGCACAAGGCTGCGCAGATTTTGAACAGACGCATCTTCGGCTGAGCGCGAAGTTTAGATCGCAAGGTTATGTAAGGTATTTTTCTGCTGTTGTGTCAGTTAAAGTAGCAAACGTGCGTGTGTTTCTAACAGCGCGGTAGGCAGAAGGCGTGTGAATGGGGCTTTAGGCGAGCAAGTTTCTTAGCGCAGTTAGAGCCCCGTCCAAGGTTAATTAAGCGTGTTGTTCTGGCTGTTGTGGGGTCGGAGTAAAACGAAACTGTGTTTATACAAATGGCACATACAATGTAAATTTGTTCCTGGCCTTTGTCGAGCAGCCAATTTATCCAAGGGTACCCAACGCTTGTTTAGTCCTGGCGGTCATTTGGAGTCAATACAAGGACATGTTAATTATCATATACAGATATCTTCATTAAACGGCGAGAGTCTGTAAATTTTTGAACGAAACAGTATGTCGAGACGAGAGAGCGTGTGGCAGACTCATTCACATGGTGCGAAGGGGGCAGTAGGCACTAACATGTCCTGGGGGCAGGCACAGTTGCAGCATAGTAAAGGAAGTCGCAGGCGAGGGGTGACGCGATCGGTCAGGGCGCGGAAACTAGCGGGTCATGTAGCCGGCCGTGGGTGTTGATCAGGACAACCCAAGGGTGTCTTTGTCACTGGGTGAGTAAATCATGGCAACTTCATCCCAGATGACGGATCTGACGAGACGTCTAGCCCACAGTGCAGTGAGGGTCGTGAGAGAAACCAAGCTCTTAGTGTGGGCCGGCGTGGTCGACGGGAAAAGGTCAGGCACGCCGTCACGGCGGTCCTCATACCGCCGCCTCTTATCCTCCGGTACCGGTACCCTCGAGCCAGAGAATAGTATGTGGTCTAGACCACAGGCGACCTCAAACAGGCAAGGTAACGAATATATTTGAGGACAGGTCAGGCAGGCGACATGCAAGTGAATGAGGTCGGCATGTAACAACCCCTAAGCTCTTACAGTAATGATTGTGAGTTGCATGGGCAGGTTTTGGCGAGATCGGATCAGCCTCTGCATACCAACGACCGTTTAGGAGTTGATCAGCAGAATGATGATGCAAGGCAGCTCAAGCGAGCAAGAGAACCAGGTGGTTTGAGAGCGGCATTTTCTGGCGTGTAGGCGGAAACCAGTTTGTTCAAGCGCCACCCTGCTAAACCCAACCCTAGTACTGGGTAACTTAACAAACATGAAAGGTAGTTCCACCATCCAATCCTACAGAGAGCGACCAATGTCTCCACGCGGATGCACTTATTTCTCTGCATCTCTCGTGCAATATGTGCGATCCTTATCCTCCAGCTCACAAAACGGAATATAGGACAGAAAATAAGAAAAAGCAAAAAGCGAAATGCTGGCTGGCATAAACTGGCTGTTGTAGAACTTCTCAGTATGGAAGAATGCGAGGAATCAGATGTCGCAACTTACAGAAACTAAAAACACAAACTCCTTCTGCGGAGGCCCCTCCCCTTTACGGCGCGTGAGACAAATTACATCCACAAACAGATTTAAAGTGGTTTTAAGAACACAAGTGATAACGTTCGATGATTCTTGTTCATGGAACAGATAACACAGGTGGACTAAAAGGAAAAGTGTTTTGACTGGAAGGGCTATGTGCGATACCAGGTGTCGCAGACTTTTGAAGAGCTGTGAAATCCTTTTAGCTGCAATTTGATAATAGGAAAAGCATTCCTGTACCACAACCGCTCAACAATTCAAGGACTATAAAATAAATAAGTACAAGCAAATAATAATTTGTTACACGAGGCGCGAGAGGAGAAAGGAGTTTCGCTGGGTCGGCACCTCGTCTTCAGTAGTGCCGTCTGTGTCGCGTAACGTCCTGCTTGGGCGCTGCCGTGGCGCGCTTGACCGTCGAGTCGTTGTGCGCGGTTGTCCATTAGACTTCCAAACACTTGTCCACCTGACTACGAGTTTGCAAGTCCACGTCGAGGGTCAGCGACTCTCCCCGCGTCAAGACCCCCGTCCTGCCTACCAGACCAAAGTCACACCATCCCCGCTCTCGCGAGCCGCAACCACGCACTCGCGCTCCCAACACCAACAATACCGGACCTCCTACTCCTCAACCGCCATACCCCCCCCACTCCCCACCTCGACAGCAAGATCGAGCTATCATGCCATGATACGCGGTGGAACTCCAGTAGCGTTCCACTACCGCACAGCCCGATACAACAATTTCAGCACGCGCGCGCACGCGTTAGACACGCCTATCCCTCCGCACTCCTCACCGTGTCACACCCTCTCTATCCCCCTACCCCCCAACCCCCTACCCCCCACACACTCCTCTAAGTCCTGGCCGACTGACAAATAATGTCCGCTCCGCGCGATGAAAAGGGCCCTGAGCAAACGTCAAGCTTGTCACACACATGAGTCTAGCCACTGGCCACATTAAATTATACACAGGGAGTGTACTCACCCAGTTAGCTTGGATCAATCAATAGAAAACCATTATAGAACCTGTTACTCATGTCAATAAGAGTGCGTTCCACAACATAATCGGAACGGCTGGCGAATTCCAATGTTTGGAAATGTCGACCTATCACCTATGTTGGGGGAGAGCAGGGTCTGCACTGCAAGCTTAAGGAGGGTGTGCATTGGCGGGCATACAATTGGCTGAATTGCATAATGCAAAGTATTCCTGGCCATTTATAGAAATGTCCCTTGCAATGGGTGTAAGACTTGCGAACAACGCAGACTTGAACATAGTATGCCATGGAGAGCAGAGCATATGGGCAGCTCTCTCACTACACACGACGCGGGAACACCAATGGTTCTTTCCATCGTCTGTCACAATAGTTGATTTCCCTAACTCTTTCATTGTCTCTGCGAAGAAAGCCACAAATCGATGACAACTTACATGTCCGGAGCATTTCCGTCCTGTGTGTGCACTGTGTGGTTGCGTTCTTCCTAGTGGAATACTCTGCTCTAAATGGAGTGGCGATCAAGAATGCGGATTATGGCCTTGTGCTGGCTGTTCGATGGGCAGGGCTCGCGCACGCGGTGTTCGAAGTAATTTCGCGCGCCTGTTAATGATCACAGTGTATTGCCTGGTGTGCATTGGTTTCCAATTTCGCGCCCGTGTTGCAGGATTATTTTTCCACCCTGTGTCATATATGTTTAGTGGGCCGGGTCGATCAATTTCCGGCTTTCCCCCGTGTTGCGGCATCAATTTCCACCGCTGTTAATATATTGGATTCGCGGTTGCGGAGGTCAATTTCCCCCTGTTTCACGTAATTTCGCCCCTGTTCAACATATTTATGCGCTGCTTCATCAATTGTTCGCGCCCTGTTTCATCAGTTCCTGTGATGCGCGTGGTACGCCGCGTACCGTTCTGGCTGAGCGTTAGCCGGTGACCGCTCGAATCTCCCACCAGCGGCTGCCGCGTGATCGTGTAGATGGCACTGCAAACTTGAGCAATGCAGTTTGCGTCTTATGATTTGAGGTAACCAAGCGGTGGCTAGCGCCTCGGCCTGGCGCCGCAGAGCTAGTTCCGAGCACCAGGGAGAGGAGACCTGGTAGGGACTGCCCACCGCAGAAAGTGCATCCTGCTTCCGGTGCGGCTGTCTGTAAAACAGCGAGGGGAAAAGGTGGGGTATAAGGGTACATACTTAGACCCCCTCCCTGGCGGGGCCACTGCGCACCTTTTGTGGGCAGTGGTGCCAGAGGAGCTAGTCTGACCCCGTGTTGTACAAAGTGGGCGCTGAAGTGTACGCCAAGTTTCCCTGGCCAGGTTTTTTGATGGATGTAGAGTCCACGCGACTTGAAAGAGGGTGAGGGACTGGCTGCGATATACCGACCCAACTCTGGAACAGGGAAGCATCAGTCAAGCTCTGCAACTTATGAGAGGCTAGAACACATACTACCTGTCTCATTATGGCAAAATCAGTTCCTCGAGTGAATATGACTTCTGGGCGGCGGACCGATAGGGAGCGAGGAGGGGGGCGAGGCAGCGCAGGCAGTAGACTGCTGACTCGGTGAGATGGATGTAATGCAGAGACGAAGGGAGGGTGTGGTGTCTATCAAGAAGTGGTCCAAAACCCTATAATGACTAGCCTGAAATAGAGGAGGCGTAGCACTGGGATTGACCCAAACGCTGCATAATAAGGGAACAGGATGTGACTACCCACAATCTGAAACACGTCACATAGGTGACAATTAGAGCATGATGTGGATGGCGCAGGGCCGTGGTACCAAGCGTTTAGGTTCCGTGTGCACGCTTTACGTTCTGGCCACAAAGTTCGACATATAGGCCAAGGTTGTGCAGCCGTCTCGTGGTGTCTTAGCAAAGAAAACTGCTAGCAAAACCGCCGAGTAGGTAAGTTTACGCGCACCAAAGGCACTGCCACTGCAGCTAGCTGTTGTAGCCGCCGCTGACAACCGGTGAGCCCCTGTGCCGGCTAAGTTTTCTGGGACCATGCAAAGTGGGGGCTCCACAAAACCATTTCGCAACTGCTGCACAAACCCTGGATAATCCTGCCACGACTACGACTAAGGGCTGAGCGCCACAAAACACTTGCCTGTACTCGCAAGATGCCGCTCTCTTCATCCTCAATGAAGAATGATGAAGCCCTTGTATCAACCATGTAACACCCCCACAACCCCCCAAAAGTTGGTACCTAGGTCAGCTGAACTAGCAGCAGATGGCTTTCAAACAACCACTAGTATAGACCCCCGGCGGCCGCCGCCGTCCAAAAAAGCGGTAGCATCGTCGGCCCCAGGACATGTTAACTCGTCTGAGTGTCGCAAGATCGCCAGATTGTCCTGTCGTCCAAATCCCACCTTCTTCTCACCCATCTCCTAAAACTTAATGTAGAGAAAATGAATGCTTCAACATAGCCGGGACAATAGGGGTAATCGAGAGAGTAGACGACCGACGTAGTGAATGCACCATCACCAGGGAGCAAAAAGGGGCACCAAGGAGGCCTGGAGTGGCTGAATATATCATCTCTGAAGGGCACTTTAATCAGCCTGTATCTTTAACTACGGACAACCACGGAATACCGCTATGTCCCAGCTCTTGTTTGCGTCAACGCGCCCGGAACTCCACAAAAGTAGCAATATACGGCTCATATACGATTAGTTGATTTAGCCTTGTCACCAGCCTAACCACTAGCGCCCGTCCTCACGTACAATGACGGTGTTCGGGTCTTCTTTTTTCTAGTAATGAAGGAGGCGAGGGGGGGGGGGGGGAAGTCTTGTGTGTGTTTTGTCTGATGAGGGGATGGAGGGGGGGGGGGGGGGGGGGGTGGGGGGATTGGAATATGTGGGGGGGGGGGGGGGGGGGGGGGGGGGGGGAGGGGGGGGTGGTTGTATTCTTGTAGTGAAGTAGCGTGAAGGAGGTGAACTGGACATATGCCGACTACCGCGCACTTAAACATAACGCCCCGGCATTAAACGTCGTCGCTGCAAATCACTATTTGCCGCGCGTCGCTAGAAGGCATGGCGGATGTGCTTCCCAAGCACTGCTTTGCGGCTGGCACACGTCCTCAAATAGTTGTCCCACTGTAGAAGGGTGCAGAGAACACAGCACATAGTAGTTCTTCTGGGCTGTGGAAGCGAACAGGAAGAGAGTGGGTTATGATGACCAGGTGAGAGCCCCTGCACCTGCTCCGAGGAGGAGCCCATGGCCAACGTAGGGTTGTGTGTGTGCAAAACCCACGCGACTGCTTGTGGCTGGGGTTGTCCGATGTCATCTGGGAGACAAGTGTAATGACACCCTTCACTGCCATGTGTGTGCCTCAACCCCATAGCCCCTCGCGCTGCACTGCACCAACACCCCGTCGAAACACCCTCAACGGCTAATGCTGTGCGCCCGTCGCAGTCACAGCACCCATCCCCCACACACTCCACCCCCTCGTGCAAGGGAATAAGATCTCGGCTGGCTGACATCACCCTTACGTGTGAGTTTTTGCATCATGTGGCGGCTCCAGTAACCACTACTTGTGTTTCTTTAGACTGTCTCATGGTAGGTGATCATAGCCGCTCAGCTCTTGGTTTTTTGCCACGCGGCCCGCTGTCTATACCCATGACTCAACTTCCCTACTTCCTGACTTCAGTTTTTTATTTTGGTCAGCGATGTTTGTGCCCCTCGTAAGTGCCCAGGGACTTTTTAGAGTGTGAAGGCGAATTCTAAGAAGAGCAGGCGGCAGATAACATCATGCGTGTCAATAAACTAAAACACGTTCCCTCTGTCATATTAAGCATGACACCCACGTTCTAAATCAGCACCCTACAGCCCTCTGTGCCAGCCTGGAAATAGCTGTATTTTTACACACAACTGCCATTTGTCCCGAAGTAAATCGGACCGAAATGAATTTTGTCGGAAAATTCGGCGAAGTCGGCGAACCGAATTTTTGAGAAATTCGCCCATCTCTATTCACGGGCTGCTATGTCCTTGTAGCTGCAATAAAGTAGTTTAGGCAAGAAAATAGAATTAGAAAAATCTACAAATAGAAAATGAAAACAGCTAAGGGGGAAATGATATATATTAGTATCTTGTTTTAATTAATAATAAGAATATTGGTGATACATTCCCTTTAATGACCAGTTTGTTAGAGAATGTTCACGTGCCACACATGCCTTGGAATTTTCGTCAGAAGCCTAAGCGTACCCTCAGAGTTCTTTCAAATACTCACCTTGTATTGAGAGGTATTCACTACGGTTTTGGTCCTGACTATTTAACACATTTTCCATGTAAAATACACATGGAAATGCTGCATAAAAATATGAACCATAGTTCCCAGTGTAGATAATGCAAAACGTTCAACACCTAGAAAATCCAATAGAACACAAGTTCGAGCCTCTCACACACCACACACACACACACACTAGTAAATGCGAATACGTTTGTCAGGATGTAGATGAAAATTATGCTGCGTGTAAATACCATTACACTTCTGCTTTTTTGTGATTTGATCCAAAAACACAGTCACTACCGTCTATCCAAATAATTGCTATTGCAAGATGAAGGACTCGATGGACATACATCTCATTATTTAAAGGGAATCTATAGCCAACATATTTTTTTATTAATTAAAATGAGATACTGATACATAATCTGTTTTTTATCGATGTAGCAATTTCTTAAGGTTGCCTTCTCATGCTTGTCACCATTCAGAGTGTAACCTGTAACAATTTGCGAATAAAGAAGGTTTGATCATTTGATGGTGCCATGGAACATTATCTTCTTTCTGGTCTGATACATATTATTTTATTATTAGCTATTTTCTTTTTCTGATATAATTCTGTTTTCTAGCATAAGGAGATTGTGTGGGTGAGTCCAACTTGCCCCCCTTTGTTGAGATGCTTTTCAACAGTGTCTATTTAGAGAGACGGCTTTACAGCAGCTTTGTGGATATAAGATATTGTGACCAGTAGCATAGCCCTATTGATCCTAGTGTCGGTTTAGCAAAATGTGCGCACCCTCACGACCAGTATGTTGTCCTATTCATTGATGGTGTCTATATGGGTAGGATATCTTGCAAGGATTGCCGCTGGCTCAAGTATATAATCCAAACGATGTAGTCCTTAAATACCAGACTATATATCCAGCAAGTTAAAGCAAATCCTTTTATTGGTATATGGTGAAAAACAGAGATTTTAGAAATGACGGTATCACGCTTACGAATTTCAGACTCGATATGAGTCCTTGTTCACAGCTAGTGATACAGTGCTTCATGCATGGTTAAAAACAATCTAAAACCAATCACAGTTCCTAACGTAATAAGCGTCATAGGAACATCACCTAATTAACCCTTTAAAGTAACAGAATATTAAATACAGACATACATTCACCCTATCATTCTATTTGGGCTTTAATAATAAAAAGTAAATCACTTTTAAATTTCGACCCTTTGGGGAAAATCTCGAAACCTTTTTCGAATCCAATGGCTTTCGCAGTCAAACATGCGTAGCCGTTCACCGCTTCTTTGCTTTATACCAAAAGTACGGAGTTTTTTAAAGATCCCACATGTGATTCCACAAAATGTTCTGTCGCTCCCAACAAATGCGGTTGTTCATTCTTTATCCCAACTATGTGGTCCTCTATACGTGTCTTAAATTTCCGAATTGGCTGCTTGAAAAACTTATCACAGGTTTTACATATATAGCATAAAGACGTAAATGGGTTTCCCCAATTTAGAAAGAGATTATCTTATTTTTTTTTATTTTTAATCTATTTTTAATACTAGGGGCTTTTTTGAGTACTGACACAAATTACAGCGATTCTTACTGCGGGAAAAAACCTTTAAGATGTAACCACATATTTTGAGTAATATGACTACTAACATTTTTTTTCTCTTTGAAAATCCTAACTGAACCTTGTTGAAAAAAATCAGTCATCATTTTAGCATTAGCGTTTTCTTGTTGTAGAAGTGAATATTGTCTATGCTCTTTAATTTTATCATATGCCGTTTCAAGATGGGATTGGAAATAAATAGCCTCTTCTACCCAATTTGAGGTCAATATTAGCACTTTCTTTCTCAAAGTCCTCTTCCGAGGTACAGATTCTCCTAGCCCTCACATAGTCACCAGTTGGAATCGTCGCTAAAGTGTGGGGTGAGTGACAGTTATCTGCTTGTAAGATGGTATTCCCACTGTTTGGTTTCCTGTATAATGTGGTATATACCCTGCCTTCTTCCACATTACCATATAACTCTATGCCCAAAAATGCTATCCATGGATTCTGCACTTGGTGGGTAAAGGACAAATTAAATACCTTATCAAAAAATTAAATTGTATGAATTTTTGGAAGGATGCCAATGACAGCCCCCAAACGTTTTAAAAGGGTGTTGATGTAGCACCCATAACATCGGATGCACTTCACAAAAGCACTATGGATATTATATATGGCATGGTGCTCCCACAATGCCATAAATAAATCGGCGATGGAAGGTGAGTAGGTGGCTCCCATAGGAGATATCACTAATTGTAAATAGTTGTTGTTATCAAATTTAAAATAATTATTTTTAGGAGAAAATCCACACTTAAAATAATGAAAATTCTTAGGCCTTTCTTATGTCCATGGGACTCTTGGGGAATTTAATGTCTGTCAATGCTAAATCATGTGGAATGCTAGAGTATAAATAAGTGACACCATAGCTAAGCCATGTAAAGAGAGACCCTTTTAAAAAAATTTAAAATCTTGCAATACATTCTTGCTGTCTGCTACATATCCAGGCAGGTGTTGTACTATAGGTTGTAAATAACCATCTATCCAACTACTTAGTTTTTCACTAAGCAAATTATTACCTGAGATGTTAGGGAGTCTGGGAGGGAATTCCTGTTTGTGAGTTTTAGGTGCCCCATAGAACATAAGCATCATAGGGCTTTTGACATATAAATAAAATCATGTTGTTTTTTTTTTGTAATAGCTGCAAAGCTTTCTCCCTCATCCAACAATCTCTCTAGTTGATTTTCAAGGGCATTAGTGGGATCACAGCTAAGCCTGTGATAAGTATTTTCTTCATTCAAAATCAATAACGCCTGTCTCTTATATAGTTCCACGTCCAGCACAACAATAGAGCCCCCTTTATCAGATTTTTTAATAATTAAGTTTCTATTATTTTTAACTCAGTAACAGCTTGCATTTGTTGTTGCATTAAATTATTAAATTTTAGTTTATATTTATGGTTTCATTTCTAATGAGAGTTAAATTTCTTACCATAGCTCCCTGGAAAGCACCCAGAGCTGCTACTCTCTCTTTTAAAAGGTAAAAGGTGGGGTTCAACATTTTGTGCTGTATGTTGAAAGTTAATCCGCTAGCAATTTGATGCGCCATCTCTCCTCCACCAGTCCCTAAGGTCCGTGTTAACACGGCTTATTCCAGCGAGGGATTTGTGAGCGGTATTTGAGCTTCAAAAATCCGCCGTGAATAAGGAGCGGGGGGCGGGGGCCGGAGCCGGCGGGGGCGCCGCTCCCGGCCCCATAACTATGCATGTTTACGGGCGTACGCGCCGTAAATAATGTGCATATCAGATTCTCCCGCACGGCGGATTCGGCCGAGCTGGGAGGAGCGACGGAATCCACTGTTTCTCTATGAGAGCAGTGGATTACAGTAATGACAGGGACGGATTGGCGCCGTATGAAGCGCAAAATCGGCGCGGAGTACGCGCCAATCAGGTGCCAAATAAGCCGTTGTGAACGAGGCCTTAGTTGCAAAGGTTTCTTTGTTCTTAACCCTTAAGGGACCCAGCTGTTTGGACCTTTCTGACACGTAGCCCTATGTTTTGAAATCTGAATGTGTCAATTTATGTGAGAATTACTTTTTGACACTGTTATATTCATGTGTTTCAGAGATTTTTTTCTCGAACACATTGTGCCTTTAAGTTAGTAGGAAATTGTATCCGCACAATATTGTTTGTTTTTTTGTGAATAATTATCAAAAATTTCATGAATATTTGGGGTAAAATTGCGATTTTGAAAGTTGCACAAAATTTCTGGTGCCAAGACAGATAATTATTCACCACAAAATAGTTTGTTAACTAGCAGTCTTCAATATGTCCACTATAGGTGGCATAATTTTTTCAATGTCTTTTTTTTTTTTTACGACTATTAGAGGGCTTAGAAAGTTAGTAGTAATTTCTAACATTTCAGAAAATTTGCAATATACATTTTTTTGGGACCAATTCAGTTTGAGTAGTTTGGAGGGGCCTGCATGTTAGATACCCTATAAGTGACACCATTGAGAAACTAGGACCCTTAACGTATTTACAACACTATTTAGGATGTTTGATCAACCCTTCAGATATTTCACAGAAATTAAAGCAAAGTGGTGGTGAAATTTCAAAATTTCACTTTATTTGTTAGTTTTTCAATATTTATACATTATTCACTGGAATACGGTAAATGTGACTAGGTAAATGCAACTTTAATATCAATTCACCCAGGTCTGCCGTTTTTAGAGTGATTTCAATTGTGGCCCTTAGTGCATTAATTTGGACTCATAACCATAAGGCCCCAGAATAGAAGGAGCACCTACTTTACTATGGGGTCTCATTTTCAATACGGATTTTATTTAGGCGCCATTTCAGGTTTTGAGGACACCTAAGATGTAAAACTCTAATAAACACCCCTAAATAGACCGCATATTGGAAAACTACACCCTTAATGAATATATCGTGTGTGCATTGAGTATATAGACGCCACAGGGTGATTTCACAAATTTTTTTTAGCATAAGGCTAGTGAAAATTAAAAAAAAATTTTTTCATTAATCTTGCAAATTTTTAGACTTTAAAATGTTTAATATATACAAGGAATCCTGGAAAAAAGAACCCAAACTTTGTTAAGCAATTTCTTCCAAGTTCGGCGAGTAACCGCCTACATGTGGGTGTAAACTGCTGTTTGGGCGCATGGCAGGGGTTATAAGGGACGGGAGTGCGCTAGATTTTGGCTATTTGGAACGCAGATTTTGGTGGGGCATGTCGCTTTTCAAACAGCCCCAAATGTAGCAGAACAGGTGAATAACCTTCCCCATTTTGGATTCAACACATCAGGGATCTCATCTAGGGGTGTACTGTAGGCATTTGGATGCACAGGTGTTCCATAGTTTTTTTTTAGCATTGGGCAATGAAAATGGGGGGGAAATACGCAGTTAAGGTCATTGTTTTTTGAGTTTCATTTTTACCTGCATTCGACGTGCAGTGTAAATGATGTGATAACTTTTTTTTTTTTTTTCTTTTTTTATTTGTTCTCTATCATTCTCCCATATTTCCTTTTTGTTCTCTTTTCTATCTCCCTCTTTTTTTTATCTTTTTTCTCTTTGTTTTTTGTTCCTTTTTTGTACTATGGGGGTCGGTACACATTACAATGATATAGATTTTATATAGTGTTTTCATGGTTTTATTTTACCACAGTAGAAATACGTCTAGAAAAAATTGCGTTTTTTAAGTCCTGTCTATTCTGACAGCTTAACTTTTTTATTTTTGCTGTGTGAGAGCTGTGTATGGGCTTTTTTTTTGCGGGATGAGTTGACTATGAAGTTTTATTGGTACCTTATGGGTGATTTGATGCTATGTACACTTTTTATTAAGGTTATTGTGAGATGTTTCGAACAAATTACTTCATTCTTTTTAGTGTTTTTTTTTTTTATTTTTTATAGCGGTCACTTTATGGTATATATGACATGGTAGCTTTTATCAGCAGGTCAATACGATTACACTGGTTACCCAAATTTGTATTATTTTCTTATGTTTTACTGCTTTATATACAATAAAAACACTTTTATTCAACATGGAAACAATACGTTTTTGACATCGCCATAGTCTGTGTGCCATAACTTTGACATTTTCTGTGCTTGGAGCTGTGTAGGGACGGCTTTTGCGGAGATTAGTTGACGTTTTTATTAGTATAATTTTTGGGGGGACTCAGGCTTTTTGATCGCTTTTAAATCACATTTTTTGGAGGCCAGGGTGAAGAAAACTACTGCAATCCTAGTAGTGTTTTTTATTTTTATTTTAAACAGGGCTCACCGTGCAGTTTCCGTGATAAGTTTGCTTTACTTTTGGGTCGCTACGATTATGGCATACCCTATTTATTTTGTTTTTTTTTATGTTGAGCCACACTAAAAAAAAACGAAAAGTGTTTTTAGTGTGTAAAACAATATTATGCATCGCTATCTTCTGATGAGATATAAATTTTTTATTTTTCTGATACTGAGCTGTTTTAAGGACTTTTTTTTTGCGGGATGATACTGACGTTTTAATTGGTACAACTTTGGTGTTTCTAGGAGTTCTTGATCGCTTTTTATTCCATTTTATGTGCTTCGGGATGAACAATAATCTTAAATTCTGTGATTGTTTTTTTTTTTCTTTTTACGGCGTTGCACTGTTCGGGTTAATTAACATGACAGTTTATAGGGCAGGTCGTTACACACGCGGCGATACAAATATGGGTACTTTATTTATCTTTTGATCTTTTTTGGGGAGATTGGCGTTTGTAAAGGGGTCGGGATAAAGGGCGGATGGTACGTATTTTTATTTTATTTTTGTGTTTGTGTTTTTACTTGTTTTTCACTTTTTTTGTTTACTTTTTTTCACTTTTTCACACATTTTTATTTTTACTTTTCCCCACATAGGGGATTTGATGAGGAGATTCTTTGTATCTCTCATTCAATAGGAATCAGTGCAGAGTCTTGTTGCTATGACTGGTTCCTATGACATACTGTCAGTCACGATGCCGGGCCTTGCCCACAGGGCTCGGCCGGGCATCGTGACGTCTCAGAACAACCCAGAGGCAATTCTCTGCCTTCGGGCTGTCTGTCAGAGGGCAGGAGCTGCTCACGGATCGCCGAATCGTGCGCTGCTGCCGCCGACAGAGAGCAGGAGGAGCGAATTCTCCTCCTGCGTCTGCCCTTAGTTATTGCCGACCGATCGTCGCCGATAATTATTGGGGTTAATGCCCCACCCCGGAGCGATCCGGCTGGTCGGGGCGACGCTTGCGGGATGTCAGCTGTAATATACAGCTGACACCGCGCCGATCGCGCGAACTCTGCTTAGAGTGTCGCGCGATCCTCAGGACGTAATCCATACGCAGTGCGTTAACCCCAAACGACCTGGACGTATGGATACGTCTAAGGTCGTTAAGGGGTTAAAAGTAAGATCTTTATCTTCATTGTCAAACTTGGATATAATATGTTATTTTTTGTTCTTGGCAACACAATTAACATTATCAACATTTTCATGAAAATATCTCTTGATTGTAAGAAGCCTCGAATAATGATTTATGTCCAAGAAGGTATTGAATAGGTTAAAACTTCAAGATGGTGCAAAGTTTAATCCCTTATTCAGAACCTCCAGCTGTGTTGTTGTCAGGGTAGTTGGTGTAAATACAATAATAGTGCTTTTTTTCCGGTGTCATTAGGACTTTCTGCTTGATGAATTCTCTGTCTGTTTTGTATGTTTCCTGACCCCTCTTTTCCATCTTTATTTGATTTTTCATTTGTGATCTGTCAATTTGCACTTCTAGCACGAGGTTCCATTGATGAGGCTTCAGACTCAGAGCCATTAGAGTCACATAAATCAGTGTCAGAAAAATTAACGCTTTTGTAATTGGAGCACTGGGATGTTCTTCTTTTCAGTATTGATCTTGGGATCCTGTTCCCCTTTTCCAAATGCCAGGTATAGACTATGCTTTTTGATAATCATTAGTGTCTCTTTTATACCTTCTTTACTTATTTTCGATAATAACGTTTCTATACTTCCATTCATCTTATCTTGGAGGGAGTCATATTCAGCATGAGATTTGTATATGTCCACATGTTTTCTGAGAATTGGCATGTTTTTCTGTATTTCTTCCAATTTCTCAGTTCAAAGTTATATTATTTTAATGAAACAATATGCTGATTTTTGAATTTTTACATTTTTGTAAAAAGTCTTTGGTATTAAATAAATGGTCGTCATTTTTCATATTATTAAATGGGGTGTTATCGTTTCTTTTGAATATGGTGTCTTCTCAGAATAGGGGACAGTGAAACAAGCAACTTTGCTATTGATGTCATTAGCCAGCGCCTTGTTCTCACAGTGTCCCTTATCTTGTTGTTTTTATTTACCCTGTATCCCAGTGTGGGTCTAATCCCTCCTTGATCCCCTCCTCCTTTGCAATTACTAGCTGATGTGCTCATGTTACATTCTGTACAGCCCCTGGGTCGATTCACGGAGCTGTGGGTCTTGGGACTCAGAGTTAGGGGCCGTAGCATTTTGCGGTTTCCACGCATTAGCAGATTACAGACTGCAGCAGATTGTACAATGAGAAAACATGGACAGTTTTGACCTGTGCCTAAACTCTCTGCATAAAGGCAGATCCTGTGCCGGTTTCTTAGGAAAGCTGTAATACATCTCAGTCTGTGGAGAGATCAGTGCTCAGATTGATTGAGATGCTGCCTGTGGTATGTATACTGCTCTTATAAATAAGACTGATAGGGGAGAGGACACAGTGATATGTGGACTCAAAGGGGAGGGGGGGGGGGCGTTCTCAGCAGCAGTGAAGGAGGGGGATGATGTCATCAGTGGGAGGGGAAGAAACGAACTGCATTCACAGAGCTGGGAAGCTAAGAGAAGTGTGAATCAGCCGAAGTAAGGAAGCAATACATCATCTTTAAGCCTCGGGAGTCATCTTTTTTTCCAGATATGTTTTCAAAGAATTTTGGTCCCACCAAACCTTTAGTTCTTGTGTTATAATTTTCTCTAGTTTTTTAAAAGCCGTGTAGATATCAGTATTGTTATCTTCCCGTCTGCAAATAACAATGCTGAAGTCTATGTCTATTGAATTATGTCTATTTAATGGAATTAATAATAACTTTTGAAACTGAGAAATTGGAAGAAATACAGACAAAAATGCAAAGTCTTATAGAAAATGTGGACATATAAAAATTCCAAGCTGAATATGACTCCTTTCAGGATAACATAAATAGAAATCTAGAAAAATTAGAGAACAACATTATGAAAAATAAGTAAAGAAAGTATCAAGGAGACACTGATTATCAAAAAATCATGGTCTATACCTGGCATTTGGAAAAGGGGAACAGGACCCCAAGATCGGTATGAAATAAGAATCCCAAGCGCTCCCCATAAAAGCGTTTTTCAATTTTCTCTAATATTCCCCCCCCCCCCCAATTACTTTCTAATTTTTCTGACACCGACTTATCTGACTCCCGTGGCTCCCGAGTCTGATGCCTCATCAATGGAAAAACTGGTACTAGACGCATAAATTGACAGAACACAAATAAAAACAAAAAGTGACGGAAAAGAGGGGCAGGAAACATACAAAAAAAGATAAAGCATACATCACACAAGAAGTCCTAACGACAACGGAACAAAGCAATATTATTGTATTTACACCAACTACCCTTACAATAACACAGCTGAAAGCTCTGAATAACGGTATGTTAACACGATGTATTGCGGTGCATACAGTACTAGTACGTGCATACTCCCGCGGTGCAGGGGGGCCGGCAGCCCGCCGACCCCATTGCCATACATTACTCGTGGCGCGTATTTGCTGCAAATAATTGATATGTCACTTATCTCCCCGTGCGTACAATACGATCGTATTGTACAAGCGGGGAGAGGAGGCGTAATTCATAGTTCTCTATGAGAGCTATGGATTACCATACACTCACCGGCCACTTTATTAGGTACACCATTCTCAGTATAGTGGGTTTGGACCCCTTTTTGCCTGCAGAAACTGCCTCCAATTCTTCGTGGCATAGATCAACAAGGTGTTGCAACGATGCTCAATTGGTACAAAGGGGCCAAAGAGTTGCCAATGAAAATATTCCCACACCATTGACAACACCACCACCAGGCCTTGACCGTTGATTCAAGGCGGAATGATCCATGCTTTCATGTTGATGATGCCACACAATTCTGACACCTACATCTGAATTGTCGCAGCAGAAATCTGAGGACTCTTTCAGACCACGGCAACGTTTTTCCAATCTTTACTGTCCAATTCGAATGAGCTTGGGCAAATTTGAGCCTCTCACGTTTCTGATCTTAGCTGAAAGAAGTGGCACCCGGTGTCGTGTCCTTCTGCTGCTGTAGCCCATCTGCCTCAAAAGTTCGCCGTACGTGCGTTTCAGAGATGCATTTCGGACCTTACTCCTTTGGTTGTAAAGGGGTGGCTATTTGAGTCATGTTGCCTTTCTATCAGCTCGACACCAGTTTGACCATTTCCTTTGACTCTGGCAAGGCTTTTCCGCCCACAGGACTGCCGCTCACTGGATGTTTTTTCTTTTCGGACCATTCTCTGTAAACCATAGATCGATGGTTGTGCGTAGAAAATCCCAGGAAGATCAGCAGTTTCTGAAATACTCAGACCACAGCCCTTCTGGCACCAACCAACCATGCACGTTCAAAGGCACTCCAAAACACCTTTCTTCACCATACTGATGCTCGGTGTTGAAACTGCTCAGAGATTGTCTTGACATGTTACATGCCTAAATGCACTGAGTTTCACGCATGTGATGGCTGATTAGAAATTAAGTGTTAACGAGAGTGGACAGGTGTACCTACATATAGTGGCCGGTGAGTGTATGGGGTGCATTTCCCCACGTATTAAGCACAGTATGCCGTGAAATATGCCCCAAAATAAGCCGTGTGAACATACAGTACCTTGAGGCAGGGGTCCCCAACTGCAGTCCTCAAGGCCCACCAACAGGTCATGTTTTCTGGCTTTCCTTAGCATTGCACAGGTGATTTAATTATTGCCAGTGCATTCTGTGGGATATCCTGAAAACATGACCTTTTGGTGAGCCTTGAGGACTGGAGTAGGGGGAACACTGGAATAAGGGATTAAACTTTGCACCATCTACAAGTTTTAACCTCTTGGACATAAATATTTTTTCTATGCTTCTTACTATTAAGGGATATTTTCATGAAAATGTTGATAATGGTAATTGAGATGCACAGAACACACAACAACATATTATACCCTAGTTTGACAATGAATATAAAAATCTTATGAGGAACAAAGAACCCTTAGCACACTTAAAACTGGAAGAGGAGAGTGGGATCAATGCTAGGATAACTTTCGACGTACAGCACAAAGTGTCGAACTCCAACTTTTACTTTTTGAAAACAAGAGTAGGTGCCCTGTATGCTTTCCACGGAGTTATGGAAAGGGACTTAATTCCCATAAGAAATAAAAAACATAAATATAAACAACAATTTAATAATTTATTGCAACAACAAATGCAAGCTCTTACTGAGATAAAAATAATAAAAACGTTATTATTAAAAAATCTGGTAAAGGGGGCTCTATTATGCTGGACGTGGAACTATATAAGAAACAGGCATCATTGATTTTGAATGAAGAAAATACTTATCACAGGCTTAGATATGAGCCCACAAATGCCCTTCAAAATCAGTGAATAGATTGTTGATTTTTTTTATATGTCAAAAGCCCTATGATACCTATATTCTATGGGGTACCTAAAACTCACAAACAGGAATTCCCTCCCAGACTCCCTAACATCTCAGGTAATAATTCACTAACTGAAAAACTAAATAGTTGGATAGATGGCTATTTTCAACCTATAGTACAACACTTGCCTGGATATCTAAAAGACAGCAAGAATGTATTGCAAGTCTATTCAAATTTGTAATGGTCATCATCATATACATGGCTTAGCTGTGATGTCACTTATTTATACTCTAGCATTCCACATGATTTAGCATTGACAGACAATAAATTCCACCTAGATCGTCATTGCGACTATACAGAAGGCCTAAGAATTTTCATTATTTTAAGTGTGCATTTTCTCCTAAAAAATAATTATTTTACATTTGATAACAACAACTATTTACAATTAGTGGGCTAATATTCACCTCAGACTTGGTAGAAGAGGTTATTCCCAATCCCTTCCTAAAACAGCATATGATAAAATTAAAGACCATAGACAATATTCACTTCTACATCAAGAAAACACTAATACTAAAATGATAGGCAATGAACAGTGTTTTTTCAATGATGCTCAGTAAGGGCATGTCCTCATGGCATGGGTGTGCGGACGGTTTTTTAGACGGTTTGGTTTTGCAGACCGTCTGAAAAACCAGCCACAAACGAACACACCGGGCTTCTATGGAAAACCCGTGCTGCAGTCCCCACCGAAAAACATTGTGCATGTTCATTCTTCCGTTTTTCGGACGGAATATGAACATGTGAGTGGAAAGGGCTCATCGTGGAGTAAAGCCCACCCACCCCTCCGCGGCCATGGGGACAGCACACAAACCAGACAAATACCTTTCAGATAAACCGAACGGTATTTGTCCTCAGGCCCTAAGGATTTTAAAAGAGTATAAAAAGTCTGCTTTAAAAACTTTAAAACGTAAAAAATTTTCAGACAGGATCCTAGCTAATCATAGACAAGGGAGTCAAATGTGTCCCTAGAAAAGGGAGAACCATAGCTATTTTAGTAGTCATATTACCCAAAACACATGGTTACAACATAAGGATTTTTCCATGAAGTGAGAATCGCTGTAATTTTTATCAGTACTCAAGAAAAAAGCAACAGTGTTTAATAATAGCATTACAAATAAACAACATAAGATAATCTCATTTCTAAATTGTGAAACCCATCATGTCATTTATGCTATATACTGTCAATCCTGTGATAAGTTTTACATAGGCAGTACAATTCAGAAATGTAAGATACGTATAGAGGACGACAAAGCTGGGATAAGGAATGAACATTTGTTTTGTCGCATTTGTTGGGAGCGACAAAACATTTTGTGGAATCACATGCGGGATCTTTAAAAACACTCCAATGCTTTGGTGTAGAGCATGTTAAAAAACCACAAAGAGGGGTGAATGGCTACAGCACGTTAGACTGCTGGAAACCTATTGGATTCTGAAAATGGACACAAGATTCCCTAGGGGTCTGAATTGTAAAAGCAATTTACTTTATATCAATTAGAACTCCAAATAGAATGATAGCGATGCATATGTATGTCTGTATTTAACATTCTGTTACTTTAAAGGGTTAATAAGGTGATGTTCCTATGACGCTTATTATGTTAGGAACTGTGATTGGTTTTAGATTGTTTTTAATCATGTGTGAAGCACTGTATCACTACCTGTGAACAAGGACTCATATCGAGTGTGAAATGCGTAAGCGTGATACCGTCATGTCTAGATGCTCTGTTTTTCATCATATACTAATAAAAGGATTGGATATAACTTGCTGGATATATAGTCTGGTATTTAAGAACTACATTGTTTATATTGATTTGATAGGAGAGTTTTCTAGACATGTTATGTGACCTGGGAAGAAGTCAGTGTGCAGGGATGGGGAGAGGATGAGCTATGAAGCTATGACTATCTCCTATTGTGAATAGTGGATCCTGTGTGCACATTAGTTTCATCTTTCAGTGGAACCCTGCATGTGCTGATATTATAAGGAAACTGCTGAAAAGTTTTCTCTATAGAACAGGAAGTGGCAAACTAGGCCTAGTGGCCAAAGTGAAAACTGCAGGACTTCAGGATTTTTAAAAAAATATTGATGGTGAAATAGTCAAAATTCCTAAAAAAATTATTTAACATAAAAACATGAGTTAAACAATAAGTCATTTTGATTAAATATTCCCTTTAAACATACTAACTATTTAATTAACGCTCTCCATGCACATTAGAAAATATTTAGGTTAACCTGCTGATTTTGGTAGGTGCACTTAAAGTTTTAATGTGTTTTGGGGTCTCCTGACAGTTCTCTGACAGCAGATGTTGGAGAGAAGTAGAACCAGGCATGTCCAATCCTTCTTTCCACAAGAGATAATACATTGCCAGAAGAGTCTGGCAGTTGCTCATTCCTCACTACCATTAAAATAAAACATGTACACTCAGCTCAACATGTTTATTGAGGAGTCTGGAGAGATAGATATCTCATGTGTTTGGCTATTTTAAGATGTAGCGAAATCTGATTATTTTAAAAAGACTAGTCTACTTCATCTTGTAGTACTAGAATAGTAACTGAATAACTAACACAAGACTAAATGTGAAAGGCAATTAAGGACAGAATACACAGAATTTCTTAGCTATGTGTCACCTTGACATAAACAACTTATAGAACACAGTAACCTGCATAGAATCTTAAGTGTGACGCTGACAGTTGCAAAATTAGAAAAGAATGTGTTTTCACCTGTTTTTCTACATAATGCCAAGCCTCATCCTGTACTGTACAGGCTGTCTTACACTAAGGCTCTCCTACACAATCTATTTAGTCCACCGAAAGTACAAACTTTTCTTTAGTAGCATCTTGTGGCAAATGCCCATTTCACATGTTTTTCAAGCATTAACATTTTCTGTCGACTTAACATACTGTATAGACATCTGTTCCTATAAATAAACATGAACCCTATTTGTAATTTTATGCAGCAGAGAAGAAATAGGCATATATTCCCTCAGTAGTTTTAGGTCATCTGTCTTACTTAGGTTGTTCAGTTTAAAAAATCCATCCTTCAATACTCTATTTTGGAATTTTGAGTTAACTGAGGGAATTCCTCTGTTCCAGTTCCTCATCTCTTGGTCAGAGTTGAGAGCAGCTACAAAGAGCATCTCTCTCTCTTTCTCTCTCTGGATGACCTGTCCTGTCCTATGTAACACAGACAGTCTATTTATCTGAATGGGTATGATGTAATGCTTAAAGGGGTTATCTCACTACAAGGATTGCTTTTTATGTTAAAGATCTTGCAAAAACAAGTCACTTTGCAATATGTGTCCATTAACAGTATCCTACCTATTCTGAGATATCCCCTCTTGTATGGGCTGCATCAGCTCCTCAGGTTGCTATAGCTACAGACCTGTTTTATCTATCCTTATAGGCTGCCAGCACTGGTTGCTATAGCTACAGACCTGGCTTCTACTGCTGCCTAGTGGAAGCCAGTAAACACGCCCCTGAATTCAAAATGAAACCAAGAAAACAGGACTGAGGTAAGATGAATCAATGTAGTGAGACAACCCCTTTAATTTCTCCTGTGGCGGCACTGCAGGGAAACTGAACACTTATGGCCAGGTTTTCCCACAAATAACAGCTAATCACTGGGGAGCCCAGCAGCAGGACTCCCAGCAATTAGACTAATGGCAAAGGCTCCTTCTAATAAATGAGGATTGTCCACATTCGGGAACCCTTTTACCCACAAGAAATGGGGTATGCTGAATTAACAGAGATTAATTGCAAAACCAAACAAAGCCCATGGACAACCATAGCACTGTTGTTGCTCGACATTCAGGTCTTTAAGACACCCTTGTGGAGAGAGTGTAATACACTTTCCTTGTAATGTACCAAATCCTAGTTGTTTTTGAACATACAGAACTAAATTTGTTACTTTTGTTTACCATCTAAAATAGGATAATACAATAAGTTGAAAAAAAAGGGTTTTCCTGCAACGCTATAAAAAAATAAAATCACACGTTAAAAGATTTCAACAAGTTGTGCCAAATGACAAATCCAACACTGTTCATAAAAGTGGTCCCAGTTATTGGCACTCTTCGTGGAAATGCTAATTCTAAAAAAAACAGTCACGCAATTTGTGATATTTTGGGTGCAAACAAAGAACACAGTGTAACATTCACTTTCATGCTGTAAACAAAGTTTTTTTTTAGTAACTCAATCATAAAAATGTTATGTTGCAAAAATATTACCAAATTTAAATTATAAATTAATATTTGTGGACCCTTTCCTTTAACAGCAGACAACAGTGGGTACTTTTTTACCATTGCAATTTGCTATTTTCTAAAAAACATTTTGCGCTAAAATGCCGGCAAGCATTCTTTACTTCACATTTATTATGTATTTTAGACACTTCTGTTCCGTATTCAACAAAGTGAGGGGTGCTACACAGAATGTGGGCTTTACTCAGAATCACCACAGAAGAAAAACAGAGAGCTGTGCATGGTCAGCTACTGTTTGCTGTGCCTGTGGCAACAATAAGGACAGGGAATAAATGGGTCCTATTTGAGATAGTTGAAAAACTTTGGGGACTCGGGTTCACATATCATGATCAAAAACATTTTTAGCTGCCACGACTTCAACGGGGGTCTAAAATTGGGGGAGTCCTATCCTATCTTACCTCTAAATCGACCCAAACCCGCCTTCCTGGGTCAGACCCCCCATTATTAGAGAGAAAAATAAAAAAAACCCAACCTGCAAAGCTCCCCTTCTTATGCAGCCGTGAGAGTGGGCGGGGACAGAAAACCAAAATGGAAGAACCCTTCCTTTCCATATGGGAAAAAATAAATGTACACCAAGTAAACGTTGTTTCTGCCCAAAAAAACATTTAAAAAAAAACGTTGAAAACCTGGGGCCACTGGCAGGGCTGCGGCACAAAGAAATTATAATGTACACACACGCCCGCCCCAGCGGCACATTCTGAAAAAAAAGGGAAAAATACACTACGTCGAAATCCCAAAAAAGCATTTATGCTATCTATCATACATGAAAAATTTTGAGACTTGGTTCACAATCATGATCAGAACTGTTTAAGCTGCCCACGATTTAAAAGTGGTCTCAAACGGGCAGCCCTATCCTTTTTTTCCCTCTAATCGACCCAAAACCCGGCCCTCTCACTGGGTCACCGACCCCCATTATTCAGAGAGAAAAAATAAAAAACCCCAACCCTGAAAAGCGTTCTTATGACAGCTGTGAGAGTGGGGGGGACAAAAACAAAATGAAGCACCCCTTCCCTTTCCATATAGGTTAAATCAATGTACACCAAGTATAAGTTGTTCTGCCCACAAAAACTTTCTGAAAAAACGTATGCAAACTGGGTGCCAGGGCAGGGCTGCGGAACATGTAATTATACAGTACACACACAGACCCCCGCCAGCGGACATTTCTGCAAAAAGGGCCAAAAATTTACACTTTTGCGAAATCCCAAAAACTTTATGTATCTTTTATACTAAAAAAAATTTGAGACTCTGGGTTCACATATCTGATCAGAACATGTTTAAGCTCCCCACGACTTAACGTGGTCTAAAAATGGGCAGTCTATCCTTCTTCCCTCTCAATCGAGAAACCCGGCCTTCACTGGGTCAGCCCTCCATTTTTCGAGAGAAAAAAAAAAAAAACCCCCAACCTGCAAAGTTCCCCTTCTTATGAACCCTGTGGAGTGGGCGGGAAGAAAAACCAAAATGGAAGCACCCCTTCCTTTCCTTTAGGTTAAAATCAATGTACCCCAAGTAAAACGTTGTTTTGCCCCAAAAAACATTTCGAAAAAAGATGCAACCTGGGTGCCCCTGGCAGGGCTGCGGCACAATGAAATTATCATGTCCACACAGACCGCGCCGGGACTTTCTGCAAAAAGGCAATAACTACGTCGAAATCCCTAAGAAGCATTTATGCTATTATCATACAGAAAAACTTTGAGACTTCGGTTCACATATCATGATCAGAACTTTTTTTAAACTCCCCACGACTTCACGTGGTCTCAAATCGGGCAGTCCTATCCTATTTTCCCTCTAAATTGACCCAATCGGCCCTCTATGGGTCAGCCCTCATTATTCAGAGAAAAAAAATAAAAAACCCAACCGCAAAGCTGCCCTTCTTTAAGCTGTGAGGTGGCGGGGACAAAAAACAAAAGGGAAGCCCCCCTTCCTTTATATAGGTAAAATAATGTACCAAGTATAAGTATGTTTCTGCCCAAAAAACTTTTCTAAAAAAAACGTATGCAAACCTGGGGCCACGGGGCAATGTTTTTGGGGGCGAAAAATAGTTTATTTGGTTTACATTGATTTTAACCTATAGGGAAAGGGAAAGGGGGTGTTCCATTTTTTTTTTCTGCCCCCGCCCACCTCACGGGCTGTCAAAAGAAGGGCAGCTTTGCAGGTTGGGTGTTTTTTATTTTTTCTCTTGAATAATGGAGGTGGGGTGCCCCAGTGAGACCCGGTTGGCTCGATTGGGGGGTTAAAGAAGGATGGACTGCCCGTTTTGAGCCACGTTGAAGGTGGGCAGCTTAAAATGTTCTGATCATGATATGTGAACGAGAGTTCAAAGTTTTTTCATGTATGATAGATGCAAAAATCTTTTTTAGGGATTTGGGCGTAGTGTTTTCCCCCTTTTGCGAAATGTGCCGTGGGGCGGTTGGTGTGTAATGTATAATTACATGGTGCCGCAGCCCTCCCCAAGTGGCCCCGGGGTTTTGCTACTTTTTTTTCAAAAATGTTTTTGTGGGCAAAAACTACGTTATACTTGGTGTACTTTGATTTTAACCTTATGGAAAGGAAGGGGGCTTCCTTTTTGGGTTTTCTGCCCCCGCCCACTCTCACAGGCTGTCATAAAAAAGGGCAGCTTTGCGGGTTTGGGGGTGTTTTTATTTTTTTCTCTCTGAAAAAATGGAGGTCGGTGCCCCAGTGAGGGGCCCGGGATTGGCTCGATGAGAGGAAAAGTAGGTAGGACTCCCCGATTTGAGCCCATTTGAAGTCGTGGGCAGCTTAAAAAGTTCTGATATGATATGTGAACGAGAGTCTCAAAGTTTTTTCAGTATGATAGTAGCATAAATGCTTCTTTAGGGTTTCGACTTTAAAGTCTATTTGAGATAGGTCCCAAAAGGGGCCTCTATCTAACGACATTTAAGCCTGCAGCATGAAGGGGCTGCCCAGATATCTGGGTCTTTTCAGCCCAATTCGGGCGCAGCTCCGTTCCAAAAGGGAAAAATCCCCACGGGAGGGGGGGGAGCATAAAAACGTAAGAAGAAATTTGATTTATGCTTCGTATGCTTTTCTAGGGCTTAAGCTGGAAAAAACCTTTTCAAAATGGATATCTGATCCCAAAATGTTGGAGGCTAGATGCGCCTGATTTACAAACCCCTGTGGGGGGTTCATAAATCAGGTGATTTTTATGCCAGTATAATGTGATGAAAATTTTGGGGTTTTTAAATGGCAAATTCTAATTCCACCCTTAGAGTATGTTCACATGGCGTCTTTGCGGCGTATAGCGGCATGTACTTCTAAAACGCTTTGTGTCGGCTTCCATAGATCTTCACTTTTCCTTGGTGTGTAAGTGCCGGGCAGAAGTAACATATCACTTCTTTCTCCCGACACGTAATACATGTCAGGGAAAACGGCAGGTAATCATAGCTCTCAATGAGAGCTATGAATTATGGTATTTGTTGGGCGTACTTTGGCATATTGCAGCTCAATTACGAGTCAAAATATACCCTGCAAATACGCTGTGTGACCATAGGGCATATCCTGTGCCACAAATGAGATGAGAATATCACTTTAGTGAAATGGTTAACTATAATATGCACGATTTAGATTCTGGAGGGGAAAAACTTTGTCTACACGAAATGGTTTTTTGGGTTTGGGTTTTTAATCTGATTTGAATTTGTATTTTGAAATCACTGAAAACAGCGAACCAGTGCCCCCCAAAGGGAGCAAAAAAAAAATCTGG
The DNA here is from genome assembly GCA_025379985.1 of Phyllomedusa bahiana. Classification (NCBI taxonomy): domain Eukaryota; kingdom Metazoa; phylum Chordata; class Amphibia; order Anura; family Hylidae; genus Phyllomedusa; species Phyllomedusa bahiana. The sequence goes on from JAODAL010018174.1 coordinate 36,649, forward strand.
GTTGTAGTTTACACAGCACGGATTTTTTCCGGTCGGATTCCTGTACAGTCAATGTACTGGACCAGTGGTAAATACGAAAACCGATCATGGTTTTTAGCACAAAACCATGCAAAAAAACGCGGTGCGGCAATGTTAAATGCCATTGGATTTTGGACAGCATTTTAACGCTGCTGTGGAGATATAGACAAACAAATTTTAATAATATTAATCTTTATTTATATAGCGCCAACATATTCGGCAGCACTTTACAATATAGAGGGTATAAGCACAGACAAACCAGACATTACATTATAAAAAAGCTACTTACAAATCAGACACGAGGTGTGAGGGAGTTGCTCGCAAGAGCTTACAGTCTATTAGGGTGTATGGGTGAGACAAAGGGTTAGAAATGCATGGTCCAGCCATGTTTAATAAATATGGGGTGGTTTACATAAAAATTGGATGAATCTGCAACCCAGACCGTACATCTATTACATTATATTACAGATAAGTGCCTGTAAGTACCCTAGTGTAGGATGTTACAGAAATTTATGTGATAGAAAGTAGAGGTTAACAATTAAGGATCTTGGTAGGCCTGCCTAAAAAGATGTATTTTTAGGGCACGCTTAAAACTATGAGGGTTATGAGTGTGCTTGATCGTACATGGCAGCATGTTCAAGAGGACTGGTGTAGCACGTGTGAAATCTTGGAGATGGCATGGGAGGTTCAGATGATTGAGGCATATAATCTGATATCAGCAGCAGAGTGGAGAGATCAGGTAGGGTGGTGGACAGAAATGAGGAGAGAAATATAGGGGGGGTGCAGCACTGTGGAGAGCTTTATGTGTGAGAGTGATTAGGTTATGTTGTATTCTGTATTGAATGGGCAACCAGTGCAGTGACTGAAACAGGGTAGAGGCATCAGTATAGCAGCTGGAAAGAAAGATGAGCTTGGCATTCAGGATGGATTGGAGAGTGGAGAGTTTGTAGAGAGGGAGACCGATAAGCAGGGAGTTACAGTAGTCAAGACGAGAAAGAATAAGAGCAACAATGAGGGTTTGAGTTGTTTCCACAGTAAGAAAAGGATGGATTCTGGAAATGTTCCTGAGTTGCATGTGACAGGAGCAGGCAAGGGATTGGATATAGGGAGTGAAAGACAGATCAGAATCTAGTATAATCCCAAGACAGTGGGCCTGCTGCCTAGGAGCTATGGTGGTGCCACACACTGAAACAGAAATGGCAGGATGGGGTTGGTTAGTAGATGATGAGATGACAAGAAGTTCCATTTTAGTGATGTTTAGTTTAAAATAGAAGGAGGACATGATGACAGAGACAGCGGATAGACAGTCATTGGTGTTTTGCAGCAGGGTAGTAGTGATGTCATGGGAAAAGTTATCAACGTAGAGATGGTACTAAACACCAAATCTGCTAATGGTTTGTCCAATGGGGGCTGTGTAGATTGAAAAAAAGGAGATGACCTAGAACCGATCCTTGCGAAACCCCAACAGCAAGAGGGAGAGGAGAAGAAGTAGAACCTGCAAGAGACACTGAAGGAGCAGTCAGAGGTAGGATGAAAACCAAGAGAATGCGGTGTCCTGGAGGCCAATGGCGCTGAGCATGCTGAGGAGAATATGGTGATCAACCATGTCAAATGCTGCAGAGAGATCCAGAAGAAGCATCAATGAGTAGTTGTACTGAGATTTAGCTGTGAGGAGGTCATTTGAGACTTTAGCTAGAGCAGTTTCTGTGAAGAGTAAATTGCGGAAACCTGATTGCAGACGATCGAGAAGTGAGTTAGCAGAAAAATAGAGCATTAGGCGAGAGTAGACCAAGCATTTCAGTAGTTAAAAAATGAAGGGCAGGTTGGAGACTGGTGGATAATTAGCAGCGCTGGGTCCAGAGTGGGCTTTTTTAGTAAAGGGGTTAAACAAGGATGGAAAGGTCCCAGTGGTAAGAGAGCGAATGAAGTTTGCAGTAAGTTGAGAGCATAGAGCTGGAGAAACAGATTGGACAAGGTGGGAGGGAATGGGGTCACTAGAGCACGTAGTGGAGTGAGCTGATAAGAGAAGCCTGGATACTTCTTCTGTCATCGGGTCAAGGGCTGAGAGCAGACTTAAGGATGTGCGGGGAGGACACAATGGGTATTACTTGGGGATTGAAATGTTTTGCCGAATACTGTCGATTTTGTCTTTGAAGTGAGTGACCAGGTCTTCAGTACAGTGGTCAGTGACTGGGGCATGAGCTTTAGGCCTGAAGTGGGAGTGGAAAGTGTCAAACAATTGTTTTGAGTTGTTGTACAAAGTTGAGATGAGGGAGATGAAAATTCTTGTTTGACACAGTGAAGGGTAATGTGGTAATTCCTGAGCATGCATTTGTAATGGAGAAAGTCTGCAGATAGCTTTGATTTTCTGTATAGATGTTCAGGACAACTGGAACATCACTGCAGGAAGTGGGTCTGAGGCGTGTGCCAAGGCTGCCAGTGTCTGTCTCTAGCGATACGGTTTGTAAGTGGTGCCAATATGTCCAGGGTGGTTGAGAGAGTTTCATTATAGTGTTTGATTGCTAGGTCAGGACATGAGACATAAGGAAAATAATAAAAGTTAGAAATTGAACAGAGATGACAAAAGACCTGATCAAGTGAGTTCCCATCCTTGTTAGTGAAAGAAACCGAGAGGTTGAAGAAGACATGGGGTCGTCAATGGGCGTGTTGAAATTACTCATGATGAGATTGGGTATTTCAGTAAAGAGGAAATGAGGGAGCCATGCAGCAAAATGATTCAGAAACTGGTGGGATGAGCTGGGGAGTCTGTATACAACCCCCAAAAAAAAGTCTGGGGGTGTGGACCTCAAAGAAGGGAAAGTGAGGGAGGGTGCGGGAGGAATGACCTGGTAAGTACAGTGTGGAGAAAGAAGTATGTCTACTCCTCCACCCTGCCTGTTTTAAGGTCTGGGGGCATTGATGAAGTGTCACATCAAAAGGTTTTTAAATAAATTCATACACTATTGACCAGTGTCTTTGACATTATAGCAGCAAGACAATCCCGAAGCATCAATTTTCCGGCACAACATTTCACAATGTGTCAAAGGCATTCTGTTTAAATGCAATCCTATTTTGGGTAAACTCAATAATAGTGTGCATGTCCACAAACTTACATTTCTGTGGTTTACTATTAGAATGTGTTTCATGGAACTGTTCCTGAAGACCTCTGACCTGGATGTGTTGTCTGACAGTGGATATTCACAACCTAAAGAGTAACTGAAACTATATCAAGTCAGTAAACTGTATGGTTTTAAAATTGTGATGTTTGTGGACTTCTTTGTCTCTTACAGTTCTTTTTGAAGTACATGGGGACAATATACTAATTTGTCTTCCTTGGAAATTGTTAATTCTTTCATACATTTCAAGTATTTTTTTTGCTATTTCCCTGTTTCTGCTTATTGGTCAATTCAACTTATTATTCATTAGTATAGTTCTGCATTATTCAAGTTAACAGTTCTTTTGTTTTATCCATGTAGAAAGATGACAAAGGAATTTTACCTGCATGTAACCTTATATTCATATCCCATAGAATAGGAAATAGTCAACAGTAGCTAACAACTCAGTTCCTGGATGCTATCAATAAATAAAACACATAGAGCGACATGTATGAAGGAAGGTGCATCGAAGTGAAGAGTCGAGTCTCATTTTCAGTGTACGATGTGCCTGATGTATGAAAGTGTTTTTTGTACATTCATAAATGGCGTCTAAAGTTCGACGCGCCTTGCCTATGTGTTATGCACATTACAGAATGCACCTAACATGTAAGTAATGCACCTAATATGTATTAAGGTTCTAGACAGGCTGGAAATAAGAGAAAAGTCCTTAGAATAGCATGTCAGTGAATAGAAACTATGGTACTGATTTTGCTTGGTGAACCACAGGTTCCAGCAACACCTTTGCTGTGCTGGCTCTTGCTATATGTAGAATAAAGGGTGAGAGCAGCAAAAAAAAAATTCAAATTTAATGTAGTAAAAATTAAAAATATAAAAATCTGAACAACATAATCAGTGGGTTATTTAATGTAAAACTAGTTTAAGATTCTATGAATTTTAAAGATATTTTATAAGCGATCTTTCTATATTTTGGGGACATTATATATTTTTATATTAATTTTATATAATCACATTTTTCATTAAATTTAAATAATTAAATTTTATACAGTTTGATAATTATAATAAATTACTTATTATTATTGTACTGGTGTAGGTTGAGAAATTATTGCCCCTTACAGCAAATCTAGCTTCAGTTTCGACTCCTCAGGCTCAGGCAGATCACATTGAAATAGGTCTGCCTGTCCGAGCAGTAATGCGCCTAGTTTTGCCGAACCACATTCCTATATGTGTCTAATATTACAAGTGTGGTGCGACGCACCTCCATAATGCTCCCAGAACACCCCTTCATGTTAGGCACATTTGAAAGTGTCAAGTGTTACGAACAATGCACCTAACACATACGTTAGACGCATTAGACATGGTAGCCGGCTCAGTTAGGTACATTGTATGCCAGAAAAAGGGTGAAAAACCCTTTCATACATGTTGCCCATAGATTTGATAAAATATACACATTTTTTAACCTACTTGAAAATATTCCTTGTGGTGCTCGTCATTTTGACCTATATATTTGTGAAAAATATAGTTATCTTAAAATAAAACTAAAGTCTTAAGAATGATGTTTGTTGGGTCATTGAATTGGGATATTGGAATTATCATATTGTTTATTTTCTGTTACTGTTTTTGTCCAATTTTTTTATATTTTAAAGGTCACAGTTGGATATTGAGTACCCAACTATATTATTATCATCAATATTAAATAACTGGTGCTTCTTTAACTGCATAAACATCATGTCATGATCATGCCCGACAGACCCCCAGCTTCAAGTTCTGGTCGCCGGCCACGGCCGTTGCGACGAAAACCATGGTTTTTAACGTAATACTTTGTATTCTTAGTCACCAGTGTGAACTGAGTCCTTCCTTCCCTGTGTGTTAATTGATTCCTGGCCAACGCCCGTGGCCAGGAATCCTTCAGCACCCTTTAGGCATGTTCACACGGCTTAAAATTGGCCGTATTTCGGTCCGTAATTACGCGCCGAAGTGCGCCAATTACGGGCCGAAAACGGCCCATTCATTCCGGTAATTCACAGTTCTCATAGAGAACTAAGGATTACGTCTCCCTCACCCCGCCCGGCGAAGCCGCCGGGCGGGGAGATAATTGACATGTCACTTTCTAGCGGCGTATACGCGCCGCTAGCAGTGATAGTCCTAATGGGCCGGCGAAGTGCCGGCCCCCTGCTTACTCCCCCCGCTCCCGCCCCGCCCCCCGTCCACACGGCGTAATTGCGGGGCGTAATTACGTCCCGCAATTAAGCCGTGTGAACATAGCCTTTTAGTTAAACTGTGTTCCTCTTTGATTGACAGTTTTGTTTCCCTATCTGGTTTTGTGTTCTTTCCACCAATCACCTCTGTTCTGTGTTCACTGGTTCCCTATTTAAGGATTTCCTTACCTGTCCCCTGTGCCTGTTATATTGGGGCCTTCCTATACCTTTAGCTTGCTTTTCTCTTGTTGGATTTTCTGGTTACCTGACTTTGCTTGGCTTCTGACTATTCTTCTCCTCCTGATTTTGTACTGCATTGCCCGACAGTTACCGACTTGGCTCGTCTTATGTTTTTCTCTTCAGTCTCTCTTCCCGCTTGTTGCCAACCTTGCTTGCCTGACGTTCCCTTATTGTGTTTTGTATTTGTTTGTCTGTGTCTTGTGTTTCCACGTATTCAGTATAGTGTTCAGTCTTCTGGTTGGGGCCGACCTTTTAAGGAGTCGGGTACCCCCAAAAGGCAGGGACAGTGGTTGGGACCAGAGTCAGGGCCTCAATCTGTCTGTGTCTTCTCATGTGTCCCTGACCAGTCCTTTACACATCACTTATTAATATTTGCTAAAACTTTGCTAATTTTTAGAAACCAATAGTGAACTCCATAAGCAACAGACCTGAAAAGGCCTTAATGACTGTCACGGCACATACAGTGGCCCGACACCCACTCGCCTCCTGCCTCCCGGCGTGTCTCACACCATGGTCCGGGCCTCTGGCCGCAAGCACGCCCACTCCCGGCTCTCTGCTTACTTTGCTTATACTCACCTGGCGACATCCTGCTTCCTCCCGGTCCTGCGTGCATCTCTGCTTCCTCCTTCTGTGAGACACACCTTCCTATGTCGGCCACAAGGGGCGCACGCGCTCATCGGTCTTCTGGATTTAAAGGGCCAGCGCGCAACAGGTAATTCTTCCTCTACCAATGCTCTTTGGGCAGGGGCTTTTTAGGGATTCCTCTTCCTGCCTTCAGCGCCAGTTGTTGGTGTCCATTTCCTAGTGACATTCTCTTGTGCATTCCCTAGCAAACCTTCTCTGCACTATAGTTGCATTTCTCGACCTAACCTAGCCTGTCTGACATTCGCTCGCGTGGTTCCTGCTTGTGCCTGCCTGTACGTCCACCTTGCTGCTCTACGTTTCAGCCTGTTCCAATTTCTTTGGCTGTGACCAATAGGACCTGTGTCAGGGGTAGTGACCTGGGGGTTCCCTGCAGCAAAGCCCTTCCTGCTTTGCAGCGGGTGACAGTGAAGACAAGGTTCCCCTTAGACTCCACTTCCCAGCGTAGGCTTCATCAACTCTATGCGGTGACCAGTGTATCCACCATCCTCTCTTCTGAGCAGCATGACAATGGCTTCCTAAATTTCTTAGTTTTTGCTTCCCTGCTTTTCAACAGTCGGAACTTTTTTTTATTTTTTAAGTGACGCCGTTGTATAAGGACTTGTTTTATGTGGAAGAAGTTGTATTTTTAGCTGTCATACTACTGCAAAATTTATGAAAATATTTTTCTGTATTTTTTTTTACTTTTAACACTATTCACATTTCACACTAAATAACCTGTTAGATTAATTCTAAAGGTTATTACAGTTTTGTAGATACCTAAAATGTATAAGGTTGTTTTTATGTGTGTAATGTATGCACAATAATTATTTTATTAAATATTTATTTTCATTATATTATTTATTTTTTACACTTTTTTATTTTTTTTTTAGTTTTATTTTTAGTTTGTATTTTTTAACCACATTAAGGGGTTAACTGTTTAACACTTTTTTCCCTTTGTCATGTATTAGCATATTTAGTGTGCCCTGACCACAAGCTTGCTATACAGACAGCCCTGGGGCTACTCTAGGTCCCCATGGCTGACTGCAAAGACATTCCCTGGGCTCCAGTTGGTCACCAGGAGTCCCAATAACCCGATGGAGCATGGGAATACCCTCTGATAATGCCGCGGTCATGAACTGTGGCAATCAAAGGGTTCCTCTGGTTCCTTTGGTCCCCGGCACTAACAGAGACTGCTCTGCATTCTTAGTGCACCCGAGGGTGTACCAAATTCAGGACGGAAGGGACAGTTGTATGGGAGAGGATGGAGAAGGTAAGCGGCTTGTGGTCAGATATGGGGAGTTAAGAGTTTAAGATGTTAGATGAGGAGCAGAGGCAGGTGAAGACTAGGTCCAATGTGTGTTCCTCTTTGTGAGTGTCTCCAGAGGTCCACTGCGGAAGGCCGAAGGAAGAGAAAAGTGATAATAGTTTGCTGGCATGTGTCATAAGGATGTTGAAATCTCCCATGATGATAGTGGGGATATCAGTGGAGAGAAAGTGGAGAAGCCAGATAGCAAAGTGGTCAAGAGAGGCAGTGGTAGGGCCTGGCTGTCAGTAGACAACAGCCACTTGAAGGTTGAAGGGGGAGTTGATGCAATAGAGTGCACCTCAAAGGACAGAAGAGTATGGAAAGGTAGAGGGGGAATGGGGACAAAGAAACAGCTATCTGACAGGAGAAAGCTGGCACCTCTGTCATGCTTGTTATGGGGGCTGGGAGCATGGGTAAATTAGACGTTGTCACTGAACTGTCAAGTATTATCACTGGAAAGCAATGCTGAGACTTACAAAGAGTCATATAATAGAATATGGTTGGACCACGTAAAGATATTCATGGAACAGTGGAGAGACAAATCCAAAATATTATATATAAAGAAAATATGATCATGCAACGGGGATTTCTTGGCTTGAGATGTAGAGAGGCCTGAGGTTAGAATACAGTTGACTATCGCCACCTGAGACTACCCTGGTTCAGCTGTTCTCACAGAGCCTTGTCAGATATAGATAGCTGGGTAGCTCAGCGATCCAAAGATTGCTAACTGGACTGCAGTGGCAAAGGAGACTCCCACATGGAGATAGAGGTCTCATGTTGCAGAAGACAGAGCAGGTCTGCACCACACTGGGCAAGACCTCAAGATCCAAAGTTGCTGCGGCACTGACAAAGAAGTGATCTATGCATCTAATGTTACCATCTGTTGGAGCCCCAGAGGTTAGGTGTCTCGTATACCTTGTCATCAGAGATGTGAAGGATAAAGCTTGGCTGCAGATAAAAGACCTCTATTATAAAGCTAGAAGCAGATAACACAAGATTAATCACTGACAATAGGTGATAAGGATACCTCAACTACTTCCTCTTCCTGCAAAGTGCCCACTGCACAATTTACAGAGAATGCCTAGAACACTCTCCCATAAAAGTCACTGAGTCACTTACAGATATCAAACATATGTCCTTAAAAGACAGATCTGCTATAAAGTATATATTTGACTCCTATAAAAAAATGTTATAAATATGTCTGTATCTGATTTTGATTAGTTTAAAAAACACAATTTAATTGAAACATACCATTTAACTAAGTAGCAGAATATTGGTCAAAGGGACTTTTAACATGTATGTCAATAAAGGAGGTATATTTTGTTAAAAAATTAAGTTTTAAAAAACAAGATGAATTTTATGGAAATCACATAAAAATCATCAGGTTAAATTGATCCTTCCAATTTAGTAAATGTGGCCATCTGTGCAAAACTGTTCTTTATTGAATTTCATTAAACACTTTATCCTGTTGCCCTTTGTGGATAAGCCTACAATTGGTTTTGTCATTATACTCATTTGCTAATACGCATGTGTTGAATAAAACATATGACATTCTTATATTTTCATATTATTTCCCAGTAAATTACAACATAGTGATGTAGCCATTGATTTTCTGTTTGGAAAAATAGAGTACATAATCAGGATAGTGAAGTAGCAGTTATCCATCCATAAAAGCTAAATTGTTGCAACTTATTTGAATAACAGCTTTACTGTGAATAGAGCAAAACCAAGTAGAAACATTTATTACTTGGAATTAAAACTACGCAAACATGGATTACCATTTACATTGTTATTTATGTGCTTTTTGTAATTAAATCTATACTACAAATCGTTTTATGAATTTCTGTTTTCAAGGCCATTGTTTATACATGTGCTTGTGCATCTTTTTTAATATAAGGGAGTGTACACACCTAAAAGGAGAAACGTATTTTTTGTTGGTGGGAGTTATACATGAGTAGTTGTAATAATAGTAATATGGAGAAGTGACCATATGCCCCAAACTTCCCTATACAATGCTGTTATAAAGAATACCGGAAATGTAAAAAAATGTCCCCATTCAGATAATTTATGGAACACATGGTAACATCCATAGAAACATACACTGGGACTATAAAGCCTGATTCTTGCTTTTATTAGAGAATTCTGTTGCTTTTCCTTTTTTTTAACCATCTGACCACCACATCATTTATACAGGGCCATCCAATTAGTAGTTAAATGTGGGTTGCTACGGTAGCCCCAGGTGACTAAGATACTTAGGACACCTAAGGCTATCTCTACACAGCACGGTAATATCGTCGTATTTTCGACAGATTCAGTATTTAGAATCTGCCGAAAACACGATGGTACACTGTGCTGCATAAACAGCAATAAAAAAATCTGTTCTGTAGTCTACATAGCACAGATTTTTTATGATCAGTTTTAAAATCCAGCAGATTTTAAAACCAGTTGGATATTCGGGCTGGATTTGCCGCTGGCCCCGTACTTTGAGTGTATGGGGCCGACGAAAAATCTGAAAACCTACCATGGTTTTAGCGCAAATCTGTGCCAAGAACAGCAGTTCAGCTGTGGTCCAACAATGTTAAAATGCCGTTGGATTTTGGACGGCATTTTAAAATTTAGGGCCACATGTATGAAAACTGTCTAGGTCTAAAACTCACTTTGTTTCCCATAGCAACCAATCAGAGCGCCTATTCTCATTTCATATAGTGCTCTGAAAAATGAGAGGGGCGCTCTTTATTGGTTGCTATGGGAAACAAAGTGAGTTTTAGACCTAGACAGTTTTCATGCATGTGGCCCTTAATGTGTAGACATAGCCTAACAGTGGCTCTAAACTGAGATTGTCTCACTACAAGGATTGCTTTTTATGTTAAAGATCCTGCAAAAACAAGTCACTTTGCAATATGTGTCCATTAACAGTGTACTATCCATTTTTAGATATCCCCTATTGTATGAACTGCATCAGCTCCTCAGGTCACTATAGCCACAGACCTGTTTGATCTCTCCTGATAGGCTGTCAAGTGCTGTTCGCTATAGATTCAAATCTGGTGTCCTCAGCAGCTCGTCATTGCAGGCCAATAGTATCCAGTAAACACATCCCTGAATTCAAAAATGAAAGCAAGAAAACAGGACTAAGGTAATATGAATCAATGTAGTGGGACAACCCCTTTAAGGCCAGTGTTTAACAAGTGTTTAACACACCAAGAGATGCCACAATTTAGTCTGATGGGCCTCTCCAAAACATAGGAAGAAATGATTGCAATAAATGGTACACTTAACCTTCATTAGAAGCAGGAATTGCAATTGTAAAAAAGTAATGATGAATATATATATATTGAATAAAACAAGCAATCTCCTATATCATTCTACAATCTATTCTGTATACAATAGCCAGTCTCATCTTACTTTCTAGCTGCTACACCGGTGCTTCTACCCTATGTCAAACACTGCGCTAGTTGCTCATTAAGTACAGAATACAATGTAAACTAATCGCACTCACCCATAAACTTCTCCACAGCGCTGCACCTCCCTCATCCTAGTCTGCCACTTCACCGACTTTGTGTTCTGCTGTTGATCTTAGATTAAATTCCTTCATCATTCAAACCTCATGTCACGTCAAGGGAGGTACAGTGAGCCCTGACTGGAACCCAGCCCACTGTCCCTGCCTACTTGACGTGCTGCCCTAGACAACAAACGTCAACTGGGTGACAGTCCTTGCGCTACTAGAGTGCTGGGGCCGTCAGGAGGAAGAATAGTCAGACAGTCCGGGTCAATACCAAATCAGGAACACCAAACCACAATTCAGAACCAGAGGGATAAACGTAAACAAGCCAAGGTCAAAACATGAACGGGAGTGAGGTACAAAAACGGAGAGCAAGACAGGGTCAGGAAAGAAGCCATGGTCAGGTACACGGGTGAGCAAATAACAAGCAATAGCACAAGGAATATTAGGCAGCCAGGAAATATCACAGGTGCCGCACTCAGCCTTCAGGGAGTTTAAATGTGATTCCCGGATACCGCCCCTGCAGCTCATTGGAGCGGCCTCCGGGTTCTCCCATTGGCTGGTGTGACACGCCCCCTGTCCAGAGTGGCTGGGCCTCTGTCACTCACACAGCTCCCAGCAGACTGTCTATCGTAGTGGGGTCGCTGATCAGCTGCTGCAGAACGTTGCTCCCTGCAGACTGAGCGCCGCCTAGCCCTGACACCTCCCACTCCCGCCTGCAAGACTCCATACACCCTGCACCAATTCTCTAGAATATGCTACCCCGTACAATCAGATTAATTCTCATGACTCACGATTTAAGTGCACCCTAAACTTTTTCACAGGCAGACCTACCAAGATACTTAATTGCAATCAATTCTTTCAGTCACCTACAAGTCTGTAGTGTGCAGTTTCTGACTGAACCTATACACCCTGCACTGTAAGTGTTGTCGTATATGTTGCTGCTATATAAAGAACATGATTGTTGTTGTTTTTTTTTTTATTATTATTATTACTGCATGACACCTTTACCTTACATTTAGTCACCATAGACTAAACAAAGCTGAAATAGTTATATCTTCTTCTGCAAATACAATTGTAGGTTCCTCATGTGCTATCAGTGAGGAAATTAAAAAGGTTAAATAATTACTGAAATACTGTAAGTGACAACTATTCTAATAAACAACACAATAACACTGACAACAGTCATCATTTAGCAGAATCATTATTGTTGAGTTCACCAGGACTGACCTAACTTATGATATTTTAGAAGGTGACATCAGCTATAACACACCTAATAAGCCAATATCAACAATAGAATGCAGAGAAAAAATGTAATATTGCTGACCTAGAGACAGGGGAGATTTGGTTATCATAAAATTTGTGACTATGCTAATGACATGGCATTAGGCTTTTCAGAAGACGGAGTAGCAGTTCTTTGAATTTTAGTATGATTGTTATTATTTATTTTAGTCCCAAGATGCTGTACAGTCAAGAGAGGCGGTTACATATCTAGCAAAGTACAATGGCAAAACTAATTGACGAACAACTGTTACAGGGGGGAAGAGGACCCTGCCCGTGAAGGCTTACAATCTAAAAATGAGAAACCATTATAAATGCGTTGTGAGTAGACCGGAGCGTGGCAAAGATTAAAAACATCTTTGCCACGCTCCGGTTTACTCATAACGCATTTATAATGGTTTCTCATCGTTATCTGCATTCACATGATAGCGCATGCACCATTATCATCCCCTTACCAGGACTTAACCAGTCCGGTGCACTGCGCATGTCTGTGTCATCACTTCCGAGTGGAGCATTGCGTCTCGGAAGCGCTTGCTGCGTTGTGATGAGATCGTTGAGCTTGCCGTTCAGGTGTAAGTATTCAGGTATATGTTACTGCTTTTTATGCTATGAATAAGGACGTGGTATCGTCTGAAACGCGTTAGCCCACAACTTAGTGAGCCATGTAACACTGTGGAGGTGTTACTTTTATTTGCAACTAATAAAAGTTATTAAGTTTTATTGCAACTCTTGGATTCGCTGGATCACTTTCTACCTTTGGGATATGATAAATCTGGTGCATGTTCAGACTGTTTAGTCTAAATTTACTATTAGAATATGTTCACATAGCATATTTGCGGGGCGTAATTCGGCGCATAATTGTGCTGCAATACGCCTGAAGTACACCCTGCAAATATGCTAATTCATAGTTCTTATTGAGAGCTTTGAATACCTGCCGCTTTCCCCGGCGCACCATATGCTTTTGGAGATAGAAGTGACATGTCAGTGGAAGTGCTTCAGAAGCATGCGCTGGCCAGCAATATGCGCTTATACAGCTGCAATAAGCCGTGTGTACATACAGGCTCGGACTGGCCCACAGGGGAATAGGTGAAGCCCCTGGGGGGCCCTGAGCATGGTAGACCTGCAGTTGCTTTTTAACTGCATAAACATTCTCAGAAGAGGCAAGGAAGCAGAGAAAGAGGTGAAAAGCAAGAGGCAGCATATAGAAGGCATGTACTGTCCTTTATTTTAGGGGCCCAGCCTACAGCTACTGTAAACTACACTGGTGGGCCCATAAACAACTCAGCTGGTGGGTCCCTAGAATTACCTCCACCTGTGGGCCCTAGGCACCCCATTCCAACACTGTGTACATACCCTTATTGTCATTATTCATTAGTTGGCTTAGTCAGCACCAATAATTTTGCCACATATTTGATGCAAGGCATTGCACGTTAATCCACACCACTTTCAATGAAACCATACCTATTCTCTCACGGCCATACCTGTTTGATGGACACAGCACAGAAATATCTGAAAATGTTCTTAAATACAAAATAAACGTGTTATAAAGCATTCAGAGTTCTGATGTGTTGTTAAAGTACATGTGTCCCATTATGTATGAAATCATATCATACGGATGATTCAACAGTGAAGACAGAAGCAGCAAGTCACAGCTTGTATGTGGTCAAAGCAAAGTTCAAGACAGGACAGACAAATCATAAGGAAAGGTTTTAAAAAAAAAACATAAGATATCCTAATGTATTCAAGCCAACATCAAGTGCATATGCAAAGGCCTTTCTATATGCACCTGATGCTGGCTTAAATAGATTAGTCTGTCTCAATCTGTCATCTTAAATGTTTTGTCTTAAATAAATAGGCATGACTTAGTAAAATAAAGTAAATGACAGTACAATAAATGGCCCCATGAACTCATAACACTGAGGTTTAATAAAATTAGTGACAACATTATTAGCAAAATCACATCACTGTTTTAAATTATCTAAAATCACAGTTTGTGTTATAACTAGGTAACAGAATTATTACTAAAATCGAATTCTCATCTAGTTATATAATTGGAAATGTTCCATTTACTAGTGGAAGCCATCTGACAAAAGCTTGTTGTACCCATCATCTCATCTGTAGAGTGCAGGCTGTTTTATGTCAGCTTGTGTTATTTAGAGAACACAGGCAGCAGTAAATATAGGTGCATTCTGCAGGGCAAGCAAAAAACAAGCAGCTTGTCTGAGGGAAGGGAACATCGCTGCTCACCAGAATGCACCAGAATGTCAGAAATGGAACACTATGTACTGAAATGTTTCTATAATAATCTTTCACAACCTGAGGTCGTGTTTATGGCAAAGACCATTTAAGCTCCTAACGTTTCAGAGAAGACAGTGAACTTTGGAAGCTTGTATCTAGAATCCAAAAAGGAAGTAGGATAGGAGTGAAGTAATCATGGCTGTATAACACCACTTTCTCTTCACACGTGTATGTCTGTGAAGCTTTTGGGCGACCTGTATAAACTTGACGCTGAGTCACCCGTTCTAAACTGCTATAGAGGAGTGTAGAATGCGACAGTCTGTATGAACCTGTCATACGTTAATAAATGTGGGGCGTTGTAAGTGTTGCACAGCATAACTTCAGCACCTTGTCTGTGGTGTGAGCAATGTGCCAGAAATGTGTTTCAAGACTCAACAGAATTCCTGTTGAATCCCAGACATCTGGGGCCATGCTTCAAACAAGTGACCATTCACTTGGAAATCAACCTAATAACACACTGAGCTATTAGCGAATGTGAGAACAGGTTGTAATTTATTGTATACAAGAAGAAAACTATTGTTACAACACTAGGAGCAAAACAGTAACAATGCAGTTACATGACAAGAATCTGCAGAACTAAGCATATGTTGAATTGTTGCAAGTCAGATTTATGTAATCCTATGTTCAAAATAGAAGGTGAGATATGGAGCCTTAAATTCAAAAGTTTAAAACATTGTTACCCCTTTTGGCTGTCCAGTATTAGTTTTACCTACTTAAAGGGGTTTTGGCCCAGAATAAATTTGAACGTGGAAGCTGCAAATGAATTTAAAAAAACATTTTCCACCATTATTATTATTAAAAATTCTGGACCATTTTTGTTTAGCTGCTCCTTTAGTGATCCTATGTTTACAGCTCGTCCCAGTTATACGACCAGGAAGAGAGCTCTCAGTCCTGGTCAGACAACACCTCTCCTCTCAGGCAACTACTGAGTGTTCAAACTCCATGTGCTGTCATTCTACTCCTGTCCTCTGTACTCCTTAGTAATTGGTCAAACAGTGCAAATAAATAAAAAATAAACCTCAATGAGGTATGTGCATTGATAAAGAGAAAAAAAAAACACAGTTTGGTTCCTGCAGGATTGAACCTAGACGCCTTGGCCCTGGAGGCAAGAAAACTTACTCTTAGCTACTCACAATGCTTTATATAAACTGACCTTTCTTTACTACAGAGGGAAAGACCTGTGATGTCATCCTGGCTGGGTCACCATGATATGCAATTCAAACAGATCACAGCACACACCCGCCTCTGAGAACACGAGCTGAAAATCTGTGATACAGGGAAGGAATGAAATTGAGATTGTGTGGCAAAACCAAACCCCTTTTAAAATTTTCTGTAATTCTTCATTTGCCGTTAGTGGCGTTGGGGTGTGACTGATTTTTTGTTGAGCGTTTGGGAACCAATTTTAAACCTGTTAGTTTCCCTTATATAGCAATGTTATAGTTCTGATCCTTTACTTTGTTACAATACAATATATTGAATGAGTTTCGTTTGCGTTTCTTTGGCCAGCAAAACTCTATCATGCATTCGAGATTTACGAATCACGAGGTGTCGCATATCACATTACTCTATCTAGTTATTCTCTTAGAGTTGCACTTCGGAACTCTATTCCCTTCCTATTCCTTACTTTATTAGATACGTTTGCCATAAATTAACCTTTTTTGCCCTGATGACCGTATACCTCATCTAACTATGTAAAAACTATACTGCCCTCCCACGTTCTACACTAAATTTTATCTAGGAACCCTCTATTTGGTTTTTATGCGTACTCCCGCCTTAGATCAAATCAAACACTACTGCAACCCCATTTAAAATCCCGCCCCTACGATGCATCTCTGAATCTCAGTATTCCTCATGTTCTAAATCCCGCAGGTATTTCGACAGACTCCGGCGCGGGACGGTTTCTTTTGGCCTCCTTGTTCTCTCGATTGTATCCGTAGATCCGACATATCCCTACTTGCATCCGTCCCAACACTCTTCGCTCCGCTGGTGGTGTCGCTTTTGCGGGATTCTTGATGACGTCACTCGCACAATATAAGACCGAGCGCGCCGCTGGGATCTCACACTCCTCTTACTGTACAGACAGAAGGATCTGCTGCGGGTGATAGCGTCTTTCCTGAAGAACTGATTTTTACACAGCGATTTGTGTGGGTGTCTCAGCTTGTCTCGAGAGACTGTTCTCTGAATGTTCTATTTCTGATTTTTTGGGTATTGGATCTGAAAATCCAGTGTTGCGTCCACTGCGCTGCATATACATTCCAATATCCAAGTGGATCTAAGCCAGTTCCCTGTTGTATTCGCATTTAAGAAACAGCGTTTATACAATACAAAATACCACTCACTTCATTATTGGCTGCTCATTCTATTGCGCAATTTACATCCAGGGGTTAATTAAGCGTTGTATTGCTGGTGTGCTGACAAAATAAACCGTCTTTTTCAACATCCAAATATATTATTTTTTTTTTGGTAGCCTAATTCACAAGCAAAGGTTAATTACAATTTTATCTCTTGTTTGTTGGCGTAGGAAAATACGCCATTGTAACACGCTACAAAGCTACTATTTTGTGGGTGGGCTCAATTCTATAGCGCATTTACATCCAGGAGGGTTAATTAAGCGTTGTTTTTGCTGGTGTGCTCACAAAAAAAAACCGTCTTTTTCAACGCCAATATAATAAATTTTTTTTTGGTAGCTCTAATTCACAAGCAAAGGTTAATTACAATTTATCTCTTGTTGTGTGGCTAGAAAATACGCCCATTTGTAACACGCTACAACAAGCTACAAGTTTGTGAGGCTCAATTCTATTGCGCATTTACATCCAGATGTTTAAGTTTAAAGCGTTGTTTTGCTGGTGTGCTGACGAAAAATAAACCGTCTTTTTCAACGCGCCAAATATAAATATTTGTTTTGTAGCCTAATCACAAGCAAATGTTAATTACAATTTTTTTCTCTTGTTTGTGTGGCGTAGAAAATACACCATTGTAACAAACTCGCTACAAAGCTACTAGTTTGTGGGTGGCTCAATTCTATTGCGGCAATTTTACGATCCAGGGGTTAGATTAATGCGTATGTTTTTTGCTGGTGTGCTGACAAAAATAAACCCGTCTTTTTCAACGCCAAATATATATATTTTTTTTTGGTAGCCTAATTCACAAGCAAAGGGTTAATTACAATTTGTATCTCTTGTTGTGTGGGCGTAGAAAATACGCCATTGTAACCCGCCTACAAAAGCAACTAGTTTGTGGTGCTCAATCTATTGCGCAATTTACATCCAGGGGTTAATTAAGCGTTGTTTTCTGGTGTGCTGACACAAAATAAAACCCGTCTTTTTCAAAACGCCAAATTTATATTTTTATTTTGGTAGCCTAATTCACAATCAAAGTAATTACAATTTTAACTCTTAGTTGTGTGGCGTAGAAAATACACCATTGTAACAGCACAAGGAGCTACTAGTTTGTGTGGCTCAATTCTATGCGCAATTTACATCCAGGGGTTAATTAAGCGTTGATTGTGCTGGTGTGCTCACAAAAATAAACCGATCTTTTTTCAAACGCCAAAGTAGTAAATTTTTTTTTTGGTAGCCTATATTCACAAGCAAAGGGTTAATTTTACAATTTAACTCTTGTTGTGTGGCCGTAGAAAATACGCCATTTGAAACACCGCTACAAAGCCTACTAGTTTGTGGTGGCTCATTCTAATGCGCAATTTACGATCCAGGGGTTAATTAAGCGTTTTTGCTGCTGTGCTACAAAAATAAACCGCTTTTCAACAACCAAAATATATACATTTTTTCTTGTAGACATAATTCACAAGCGAAGGGTTAATATAATCCTGATTTGAGCTTTTACAACATTTTGTAAAAACACACAGTGCTTGTAAAGGCGACACATTACAAGTAAGTTTTACCTGGCCATTTGTGGAGCGCAAGAAATTTATAATCCGAGGGTGACCCAAGCTTGTTTACTGGGTTCATTTGGAGTCAAAAACAGGGTGTATATTATCATTAAACAGATTAGCTTCATCAACAGTGGTCTGTTACATTTAGAACAAACACGTATGTCGAGACAGAAGAGGTGGCAGTCTTCTGCAACTGGCGAGTGGGCAGTGTCACAAACATTAGTCTGAAACGGGCCCAGGTCGCAGCACAGCAAGGGGACGTCGCAGCAGGGTCACTCGGTGCGCCCACAGACTGCCGCTGTCAACTAGCGGGCCGGTGGTGTTTTCAGATCAAAGCACCAAGGGTTCTTGATATGGTTGACTAGGGTCATCCTCTTCCTCCCAGATGACATCTGGACCAACCCCAGCCCAAAGAGTCAGGGTGGGAACCGCTCAGACACAACACTTAGTTTGGCATGGCCCTGGAGCGGGTTCAGCGGCCCGTCACCTGTCCTCGCCCGCCTCGTTTCCCGATCCAGTTCCCTCATCCAGGGATCTTACTATGTGGGTCTGGGCACAGCGCCACTATAGAGCGAGGATTGAACAATTTGAGGAGGACAGTCAGCAGCTACTTGGCAGCGAAAGAAATGGGCCTAGAAATCCCAGCTTCTTGCAGTAGGCGGCAAAGTATAGGATGTGGAGAGTGGCAAGTGGGAGGTACATGTGGTTGAGGAGTCAGCCGTCGGCTTCCAGACCGGTTGATGAGAAAGTAGTGTGACGATGAAACACGAATAGATGATGATGTACGGGACCGACCGCTACTTGGAGCCGTGTGAAGCAAGGCTTCATCATCGTCAGGAGAAGAGGGCGTCAGTCTTGCCGCGTCAGGCAAGCGGCACAGCCATCAAGTAGGTTGTGTGTGCCGTGAGTTCTGCAGGGTAGCAGCATTGTGAGGTCGGAGCCAAGCGGCCACGGGGTAGAAAACGGCCGCTTTCGAGCAGGTCCAAGACAGTATCGGCACGAGGCTCAGACGAGGCATCGGCGGGAAAAAATGTGTAAAAAAAAAAAAGCATTAGTAACTCCAGTGCGGAGCTTTGTCGGTAAATCAGCCTACTCCGGCGGTGTGGCAGTTCTTTGCTAAGACACCGGAGGAGCCGAAATATGGTATATGTAGACTCTGTGGGCAGAAAGTGAAGCGTGGCCAGGGAGCTAACGTTGGCTACAACGTCCCTCGTCAACACATGCAAGCGTCACCATCCGGTGGCCTGGAGAAACGTGGCGCATATGTGGTGGGTCCATCCTGCCGCTGCAGCAGTGCAGCAGCGGCCAGTGGCACCGCATGCCATTTCAGCCAGTCAAGTGCTCCACCACCTTCTTCAGAAGGCATCTGTTTCTCTTTGACCATCCTCTCCCGGGTCCAGATGCTCCTGCTCACGCTACTCATGGGCGCCAGCAGTCGTTCAGAGAGCGATTGTAAAAGAGACAACAGTATGCGTCCAAGCACCTCCTAAGGTGCAGCAGCTGACCGTGCTCCTGTCCAAGTTGTTGGTACTGAGTCCGCTTCCCCGTTCCAAATGGTGGATCTCTGCACCATTCAGAGAACTAATGTGCTTGTGCCGGAGCCGAGATGGAGAGTTCCAAGCCGTAATTTCTTTTCCAAAAAGGCAGACCAGGCATCACTTCATATATATTTAAAAGAAGTGGGTCAGTCCTTAGCTTAATCGGTTTTGTTCCAAGGTACACTCAAAGCCGCGGACGACTGGGTAGCTGTACACGGTCAGGGCCGAGTACATTTCCTTTACGGCCCACTGGGTGAATGTGCTTCCTGCCCAGGCACACCAACAACTTGGACAGGAGAACGCCGCTTTCCTTCCTCCACGTTGTCAAAACTGCTGCTCCTGCGGCCAATGTCCGCCTCTCCTCCTCCCACCACCACCACCATCTCAGCCTCCACATTTACTGGACCCATCATACAACAAGGTGTAGGGCACAGCGGTGTCCACGCATCTACACCTAGCCTTGCCTCGCGAACGAAGTCACACAGGGAGGAACTGCTCCGCGTCATGCACAAAAATCGATGTGTGGCTTTCCTCCCTGCCAACGCAAATCGGAACCATGGTGGACGACAATGGGAGGAACATGGTGGTCCGCGATTGCACCGAGGAGGGGATGGTCCACATTGCGCCCTGCATGGCGCACGTGTTCAATCTGGTTGTAGAAAAGTTCCTGAAGTCTTCCACCGATCTCAGAACATTCTGAAAATGGCCAGGAAACTAGTGCATACGCACTTTATTCCATTTGTACAAAGGCCAGGAACACCCTCCTCGATTGCAAGCGGCAGAACGGCCTCGCGCCCAACACGCTCTGATATGCGATGTTTCCACCACACTGGAATTCCAGCCTGGCTCACATGTTGACCGACTGTAGAACAGAGAAGGCCATAACGATTTTGATGATCCAGTGCAAAGACAGAAGAGGGGGGGGGGGTGGGTTGAGTTTTTTCTCCCCTTGTGTAACTTTGATGTCAGCCAGTGGCAGCTCATGCGTGACACCTGCCGTTTTGTTGAGGCCATTCGTGGAGGCCCACGTTATTTTGTCAGTCGCCAGGACTAACGGGATGAATAACGTCATTCCACTGCTTTCATGTCCTGTAACCATGCTGAAAAATCTGTCAGGGCAGGGGACTGGAGATGTGGACTACATCTCGTGGCCACAAGAGTCCGGTGGGTACGATAATGGAGGAGGAGGAGGAGGAGGACATTGGAGCAGAAGCATTGTGTTCTGGTGAAATGAGTGGATTTTTTTTTTAGTCTACCCAGGTGACAAGAGAAGAGAGCATGAGCAGCTGGAGGAGTGAATGGAGATAGGAAGACGAGGCAAGATGACTCCTCAAGCACCGTGGCAGGTATAACAGTGGAAATGGAGGGCAGGGAGCCCCTCGGAGTCACATTGTGCAGATGTCCCGCAGCATGCATATTTGCTGGCTAGTGACAGCCGAATAGTCACATCCGGCAGAGGATGACCTTCTGGCTCTCCACACCCTATTGAGACCCTCGCTACCGGTCAAAAATGGGAGCCTTTTTCCCAGCTATTGAGAGGGAAGACAAACTCAAATACTATAGGGAAATCCTCCGGTACTCAGTTGGCCCGCTGCCTATGTTGCGGCAAACTCGTCCCTCCACTGACAGGTCCCTGACCGGGGGGTTCCCAGCGCTCACTGTACTACTACTGGCCGCTGCTGCTGGGGGAAGTGTGGTGGTAGGAGGCAGTACCAGCTCCAATCACAGTAAACCTAAGTCTGGAGACACTAATGGAGCAGCTTCCTTCACACCTCCTAGTGAGGAGGGCAGTCACTCAGCAGCAGCAGCAGCAGGACAGGAGCATTCCCCCTGAACCAACAGGTTGTGGCCTACTTGACAGCACTCCCACCCCAGTTAGAAGATCCGCTGGACTACTGGGCAGCCAAAAACTGGAAATGTGTGGGCCGAACTTTGGCCGAGTTTGCAGTGAGAAGCTGTCCTGTCCCGGCCAGTAGTGTGGCATCAGAGCGGGTGTTCAGTGCGGCGGGGCCAATCGTTACCCCCAAGGAGAACCCGCTTGTCCACAGGGGAAATGTTGAACGAACTGACCTTTGTCAAGATGATCAGCGTGGATCGGCCAATGATTCCACACACCAATGCCTTAGGACCGTACAGCCTGGGTTCAACCTACCTCCTCAGCCACTTAATTCTTCTGAGGCCGCCACCCCGCCTGATCCACCACTCTGCTGATAGTTTTCCTCCATCTGCCTACCACCCCCGTCCTTTCCATGGACTGGTATTGCCACCCCCACCTCATCACTCTGTCATTGTGCCACTCTATGTGCTCATGCTGCTCGCTCTGCTTGCTGTTGCCCGTGACATCCAACATGCTGTGTCATTGTGCCACTCTGGCGGCCTGGTACTGTTTTGCCACCCTCCAAGAATGTCATTGTGTGCCATTCTCTGACCTCATGCTGTTGCCCTGCATCACCTCCACTGCCTGTCATTGTGCCACTGCCTGACCTCATGCTGCTGCCGCCGTGACCTTCCGCTGCTCAGTCATTGTGCCGCTCTTTGGGGCCTATATACCTATTTTGCCACCTGCAGAAATGTCATTGTGCCACTCCTCTGACCTCAGTGCTGCCTGCTGTGACTCTGTCCGTGTGCCCTCCACACCTGTGTCATTGTGCCACTGTCTGACCTCATGCTCTGCCTGTGGCTGCAGCCGTGCCCGTCCACACAGTGGCCTACTCCTGTTTTTGTGCCACCTCCAAAATTTGTCCATTGTGCCACTGTCTGACCTCATGCTCTGGTGTGGCGCTGCCGTGCCCCCCCCACTGAGTCATTGTGCCACTGTCTGACCTTTATCTGCTGCTGGTTTTGCTCCTGCCGTGCCCTCCACACTGTTGTCCATTGACCACTCTTTGGCCCTACCTCCTTTTTTGCCTAACTTCAAATTTGTCATTGTGGCCACTGCCTGACCTCATGTGCTGCCACCGTGACCTCCACACCTGTGTCATTGTGCCACTCTTCCTGCGGCCTGGTACTTGTTTTGCCACTTCCAGAATGTCATTGGTGCATGTCCTGACCTCATGCTGCTGTGGCTGCCCACGCCGCCGTCACCTGTCCACACTCTGTCCACTAATGTTGCCACCTGAGCTCTCAGTTTGTTTTTTTCAGCTTTTGCTGCATGACTTTATCAGCTACGTTCCTGCTTCAGTTTTTTGGTCAGTTTTTGCCCCCTATAAGTGCACAGGGTCATTTTATAGTGCAGCGATTCTTTTAAGAGTCGGCGGCAGTCATGTGTGTGACATACTTAAAACACAACATTGTATGAAGACCAAACCAAGCTCCCTCTGCATATTTAAGAGGGCACAACGTTCTACAGCACCCTCAGGTCTGGGCCCTGGAAATACTTTTTTTTAAAACGTGTTCGTCCAAGTAATTCGGACCGAAACGAATTTTGTCAAAAAATTCGGCGAAGTGACCGAACCGAATTTTTGAAAAATTCCCCCATCTCTAAATGGACTATTGTATAGTTATACCAACAATGGAAGATCCTTATCACAGCTTTCACCCCTTCAGGACACAGACAGTTTTGGACCAAAAGACGGAGCCCAATTCTTCAAATTCCACAATTTATGTGGGAATACCTTTGTAATGCTATCTGAATGCCAATCCATGTGATTCAGAGACTGTTTTCTCATGTTACATTGTACTTTACATTAGGAATACATTTTGGTCCATACAATCCTTGTTTATTTGTGAAAAATATAAAAATGTTGACAAATATTTTAAAATGTTCACATTTTCAAAGTTCTAATTTTTTGGGTGTAAGACATTTATACCACAAAAAAGTATTTTATATCTAGCATTTACCATATGTCTTTTGTAAGTTGGCATAATTTTTACATTTTTTTTTTAAGAAAAGTTGTAAAGCAGGTTCTTTAGGGACCAGTCCACTTCTGACATGGCTTTGAGGGGCCTGTGTGTTTAAATCACCTCATCTAAAAAAATGCACCCCTTAAAGTATTCAAAACAGCATTAAGGAAGTTTATTAACCTTCTAGCTGTTTCACAGGAATTCAAGCAAAATGGAGGTAAAATTTCACTTTAATTTGCAGTTTTTCCAATTTTTAACCATTATTCACTGAAACACAGTAGATGTTATCAGGGAAATGCAATTCAAAATGGATTTCCCAGGTTCTGCCTTTTTCAGAGATATCCCACATAGTGCACTATTTGTCTCAACCACAGGCATCCGAATAGAGGTTGGGGTTGAGGGGATTTTAAGTTCATTTTCATTAGGGTATTTTTCACAGGGGCCTTTTTTGGTGCTTTTTTTGATGCGTTTTTTCATGCTTTTTTGTCGGGAAGGGCACAGCAATTAATGCTGTACATTGTGCACAAAATCGCTGCAAAATTGCGGAAATTTTTGGGTTAAAAATCGCGGTAATTTACCACATTTTTGCCCCGATTTTTGTGCAGAATGTACGCATTAATTGCTGTGCCTTCCTGCAAAAAAAATGCATTGAAAAATGCACCAAAAACGCCCGGTGAAAGCACCCTTAGGATTTTTTGGGCCCCGTGTGGGTATCTTTTTTAAATGTGAGTTTTTTATAATCAATTGTTCCATAGTGGTGGGGGGGGGGTGGGGCTACTGTCAGAAATTTTACCTGCACCGGTTTGTCTTTCCAAATAGCTTTGGGCTTGTTGCCCCCTAGGGGTTCAATCTTCAGTGCAGCCATTGAGCTGTTAGCATGGCCTTGTTGTGTTTTTGGTTAAATAATGTCCCAGTTTTTTTTTTTTTTTTTTTTGTGATTTTTCCACTACTGTAGTGCAACTGATATCACTGCCAACAGAGGACCTCCAATACCTACCATCAAAAGTTTGCCTTAAAGGGATAAAAATATTCATATAATTTGATACGTAATTATCTAATTGCGATTTGTTTTTAAAAATAGCAAATCAAGAAATCCTGGATTGTTAGTAATTGTGTTTATTAGAATTAACAGTTGTAGTAACAGTGAGAGTACTTAAAAGCTGTAATCATTATATAATGACAATGGATTACCTCAATGCACTTCGTAAGGTAAGGTCAGCCAATCTAAACCCAACTCTATTTTTTTGTTTTTGTTTTATTTCAGTCACAGAAATTTTGGGGGTGTACAAAAATTTGATTAATCCTCTTAAAATTCCTTCAGGGGAATTTTTAGGAAAGGTTGCATGAATGAAAACAATTTTTGTACTTTCTATCCCTGGAAATCCTTTCAACATGATGGCAATGTAAACAAAGGGGGGGAGTAGAATGTTTGGGGAAATAAAACAAAGCCCCACAAAGCGCTTTTTGGGTAAAGGGGTTAATTACTCAGCCTTTGTCTAGAGGATCTGTACTGCTGACGTAGTCATTTTATTTTAAGTGATAGCTATTTTTCCTTAAAAAAAATTCTAATTTGCCAAATAGAACATTTAATGTCCTTGTATCCTGTGTTTTATTGGTGCCTGAAGGACCTCATCACATTTACAGATCTATAGTAGCATGGTGAGTGAAAAGATATTTTTTCTTTTATAATGTCCTCAAATTTTTGCTGTATGTCTGCCACAATTTGCAAGTGGCAACACAAAAAGCAGGGTTTTAAATAGTGCCTAAAAGCATTGACTTGATTATTAGCTTTTGGGCCAGTGGTGGCAGTATTTCTGAGTCTGCGCAGTTTGCGAACTGTTTGTGTGCTGCTGTAGTGAAAGTAGGGCTGGGATAAGGCATTTTGGTGCTCTAGACAAGTAGAGCTAATGTAAACCCTTCCCCCCAAGAAAAAATTCAAATCCTCAGCCTCAACCTGACACACACTGCCTGTACCCTCCCCAGCTAGGTGGAATGGGAAAAAAACATAGTTACTAGGGTCTGTTAGGATGTATTTAGGTAAGAATTTATTGTGTATAATAAAATACATTCAAATAGCTATAAAGACAATTATCTATGGATGACACTTTCAAATAATGGTCATACAGTTCCCATATAATTTTGCTATATAGGCAGCAAATATTATCACCATACTGCTACTGCACAAACCAGTATACAAGACCAATACTATCAATGATACTGCTACAAAAAGACCAAATAATGCCGCCACATCGTGACCACGTATCACCACTACATATGGACTAAATAAAACCACCACATTTCATCACCACATATCACCATCTCATAGTAATTAAATAATACCGCCATACTGTTCCTGAATATAAACCATTATACTACCACCACTACTTAGATCCCAATAGTAAAAATATTGCAAATGGCTAACATATAACCTTTAATATTAGGGTATATTCACACAGCATATTGCGGTGCATAAAGTTACGCACAGCAATATGCTGTCAGTAGCGCTGTTGAAAGTACGTGCAGGCAAGCGCGTACTTTTAACATAAGTCAGCTCTCTGCCTCATAAACTCCTCCATTTCTCAGCGTGCAAGTGCCCAAAAGATGTGAAAGGTCACTTCTTTTTACGGACGTACATTACAAGCCAACATATACGATTGAAAAGTCAGGAGGATGGTAATTTTACACAACACTCGAGTGCTGTACTTGTCAATTGATTGTACCGTGTTTGCGGAGCGCAAATACATTGTGTGAACGTACCCTTAATTTCAAAATTCAATATTTTCCTTTATTCTACACAGATTTGAGACAATTTGGCCCCCCAAAAAATAGAATAAATATGTATACATATGGGAAATATACAATCAATCAATATAGAACTCCTGGTTACTTCACAGGATCCTTTGGGGATAAACTCCAATCCTCATCACTTCATTCCAGACTTCATGTTTGATCCCAGGAGAAGATGAAAGGTACAGTGTAAACAGTCACCACCTATCCCTATATTCGAGTTCAGACAAAAGTAGTCATCACCCTGAAGACATTGGCCACATTGGCTTATTAAAGCTGAACTGTGTATCAACTGATCCATATAGACAAAAGAAGCCTATTTTATACCCCTAAAGCCCTTATTTATTACTAGAACTCTTTTTTTCCCTTATGAACCTTCTCCTTTTCCAATTTTGTATTTTTTTGGGGGTGGGGGAATAGTGTTGGGAATTTTTGTAGTACGATTGAGTTTACATATGGGAGTAATTTACTTGGTCATCTTTTTACCTATAGGATCATTGTAGGGCCAACTTCTCAGTTCTTCTTAGGCCAATTACTCCATTTTTCTGATACAGTATGAAATTAGGTTAAATACAGGGATTGGAGTTTATCTATGAAGGATCCTGTGCAAGTAAATGTGAGTTCCATCTCTTCAAATTAATTATATATTTCCCATATGTATTCATATTTATCCTATTATTTGTGAGTTGTCTCAGATTTGTGTAGAATAAAGGGAAATATAGAATTTTAAAAGTAATGATAAAGGTTATATTTATATTTTTATATTATATTTATACAATAGCGATACTTTTGCTGCTGTGATTCTTAGGCCGTGTTCACACGACTTATTCAAGCCGTAATTGCGAGCCGGATTGCGCTCACAATTCCGGCTTGAATAAGGGGCAGGGGCGGGGGCGCTGCCCGCCGGCCCCATAGACTTGCATTATCCACGGCGCGTATTGCGCCTGGATAATGTGCAGGTGAATTTCTCCCCCCGCGGCGGATTCGCCGAGCGGGGAGGAGCGACGGAATCCACTGTTCTCTATGAGAACTGTGGATTACCGTAATTACTGCGACGGATTTGAGCCGTACTGCAGCGCAAATCCGGCGCGCAGTACGGCTCCAATCCGCAGCGAAATAAGCCGTGTGAACGGCCCCTTAAAGAATTAGCTGTGGTATTTCTATCCTGTTTGTTCAGTGATTTTGTGTTACTACCACTATTACCAATATTCCCATCATACAGTGACAGTATAGGGGTGGATACCAATGTACACAGGTGCTCTGCAGACTTATATGTGATCCCAGTGCAGTTTAGGGCCAGAACAAGGCAATTTGGTGCTCTAAGCAAATAGTTCAAATGGCGTGCCCAGCTCCTCAAAAATTCTATTCACTCGCCCTGCCCTGATGCACAGCATCTTCGGTTTCGTCCTCCCCAGCTAGATGAAGTGTAAAAGAAACACAACTGTGCCATCTTTTTTTCAGAGGGACGGTATAACACACATTGGGCGACATGTATGAACGGGCTTTACGCCTATTTTTTGGCGTATACTGCGCCTCCCGGCTCGAATCCCCCTGTCGGACGCAGGGATGCGGTGTTAGGCGCAGCGTTCGCCACTTTCAGAAGTGCCCCGCATGAAGGTGCGGGTAAGGGGCGCGGTGTGGGTGCGGTGTAGGCGTTCCAGGGCGGGACGCGGCGCGTCGTATCCCCTTGGGGGCATGATGAGGGCGGTTTCCCCAAAAGCGGGGCGCAGTGCACCCCTCGGAGCTCGACAACAGACCGGGTTTTTATTTGGTCAAAAATCTCCGGCGGCGGCGAAGTGAAGCAGGATCAACATGCAGAAAGCAGTAGAAATCGCGAAGAAATCCGGCCCCCTCCGGCAGCAGGAGATGATTCCGAAAAAACGCCTTTTAAAAAGGGGGAAAAAACAGTGTCAGAAAGAGTAACCTAAAAAAATAAAAAATCTTAAACAAAAAAAATTTAGAACGGCGCAAAAATCAAGATTGGGATATTAAAAAGCCGGGAAATACAGTAATTAAAATCAAAAACCTATTCCTTTGGTCGGCAGAAACCCCAATAGAATAGGGCGACGTGAACCCATTAAAACCTAGGGAGAACGATGACCAATCAAAAACCCCGACGGAATTTCAAAAAAACAGAAAAAAATGCTAAAAAGAGTTTTTTTGGGTTGAGGAGCGGGGGGGGGGCTTGGCTATCTCGGCCAATCAAATAGGAGCGACAAAGACCCATTAAAGCCTGGGGAGAATTTTGAACCAATAAAAATCCAAGCGGGACAGTTCAAAATAAGAAAAAAAAGGCAAAAAGGTGTTTGGAAAATGTGGGGGCTTGGCAAACCCAGCCAACAAGGCGAGCTATTCTCCCATTGTGTCTAGGGAAAAGGATGGCCGAAAAGCAATCTCGGGCTCCCCCGTGCTGCTAAATATGTAAAAAAAAAATTTTTTAGTAAGTGTAAAACATTATCAGAGAAAGTGCTGAACCTTCTTTTACAAAAAAAGCCTTAAATCCCAAACCCGTTTGTCCCCGAGACCCGCGATAATGGGAATTGCAATAGAGAGAATTGCCGGGAAATAAGTCATTCAAATTGTTTAAGTGCTTCTCTTGGTCGCGAAGAGCCAAAATCAAATTGGACGAAAAAACCCATTAAAACTATGGGGGAGAATTGACCAATCACAATAGGAGCGACAAAGACCATTATACCTTGGAGAAGTTTGAACCAATCAAAACCCAAAGGCGGGACAGTTCAAAAACAGAAAAAAAGACAGAAAAGAGCTGATTGGTGACTAGCGGGGCTGCTATCCCACCAATCAGAGCGCGAGTATTTTCCCCCCTTTGTGTCTTGGAGAGATGGGGGGCAATGCAATCTCGGGTCAGCGCCGTGCGCATAAAGTATGAATAAAAAAATCTTTTTTTGAAAGTGTAAAAACATTATCGGGGAGAAAGCACTAAAAACCCTTCTTTAAAAAATAAACTAAATCCCTAACCGGCGTTTTCGCCGAGACCGGCGAACATGGGGAATTGAAAATAGAGAGAATTGCCGGGGAAATACAGTCACCCCAAATGTTTAAGCGCTTCCATGGTGGGGCAGAAGCCAGCCAACAAAAATAGGAGCGACAAAACCCATTAAAACCTATGGAGAAGTTTTTGACCAAACAAAAGGGCGACAGTGTCCCTTTATAAGTAGGAGGAGAATTGACCAAATCACAAAGGAGGGACGTGTACCATTATAAGCTATGGAGGGAATTAAACCAATCAAAATAGGAGCGACGGGACCCCATTCTAACTATGGAAAAAATTGACCAATCTATTCAAGCGGACAGTTCAAAATACGTAAAAAGGCAGAAACGAGCTGATTGGTTGAAGAGGGGGGGCTCCCCATTTTTCCAATAGATCGCTATTTACTTTCTCATAGAGTTCTAGGGGAAAGGATATTCAGAGCGACTCTGTTTTGGGCTTTTAAAAAAGAGGCGCGGTTATTTGGACCAAGGGAGAGCGAGGAGCTCCGAGGGGTTTTCTAATTCAATCTGAAAGAAAACTGGACATCCCCAAAAATCAAATGATAACACTAAGAAGTTTGTACCGATGTGTATCTAAAATAATCAGATTTTGGTTTAAACACCAAAAATTATTTTTTTTTTTTTCTTTTTCCGTTACCAAAGGGATCACTATTTTAAAGGTGCTACGAAAATAAAGAAAAAAAAATGTTTTTTTGAATACATGTGGGTAAAGTCCCCCCCCCTCGCCAGTGTGTGGGGGCAGTGAGGGACAGGGGGCACGTGCGGCCTGCCCTATGATTCCCCTCCGGGGAGGTGCGCTCATCCCCTGAGGTAAAAGTTCCCTGCCCTCGCCAGTGTGGTGGCCGGCAGGACTTAGGGCCGTGCGGGGCTGCGCTGAACAGTATTCCATACGAGACAGGCTGGAACTGTAAAATCATTCAAGATGCCCGTGTGGAGTATGAACCAATTTTCGCATTTTAAAGGCGGAAAACTGACAAAAAAGAGCTCACACCCCCAAATAAAAGAGGCTTAACAAAATCACTTTCCACAAATCTAGAAACGGCAAACAGGAGAACCGGTATTAAAAAAAGGGGAAATACAGTAATTCAAATTCGGAAAGCTTTCTCATTGGTGGCATAAACCAGCCAATCAGAATAGGAGCGAATGGCCCCATTCTAACCTATGGAGGGAATTTTACCAATCAAATAGGAGCGACGGGACCCTTTTAAAAACCTATGTAAAAAGATTGACCAACAAAATAAAAGGCGGGACCTTTCAAAATACAGAAAAAAAAATGCAGAAAAGAGTGGTTGAGCTAGGGGGGGGGCTGCCCACTTACCCAATCAAAACGCGAGCTATTTTTCCCATAGATTTTTAGGGGGAAAAAAAATTTCAAGCGACTCAGTGTTGGTAATTTAAAAAGAGGCCGGGTTATTTGGACCAAGGGGAAAAGGGGCGACACTCCTATGGTTTTCTAATGCAATCTGAAAGAAAACTGCAGTCAAAAATAAAATGATAAGATAAAATAGTTTGTAAGTTGTGTATTAAAATGAGCACAATATGTGGCAACAAAAATTTGGATGGGCTGAGTTTCAGTTGTCTATTGAGCGGCCCGGGGGTCCAAGTGCGCGCGGTGTTTTGAATGGGCCGAGTTTGACACTGGCAGCGTACCCCTCTTTCCCCAATGTTTGCCAATACATACTCCCCCACAAGAAATCCCCCCTTGGGAGGCCACGGGTCCCAAACCCGTAAGTTGGATATATGTTTAGCACCCAACCCAACCCGGGGCAAAACGTAGTAACAGGGGGTGTTCGCCCAAATCTGGTTTCAAACATATGGCTAACCACGGGGCAACCTCTGTGCAACACTGGGCAACCTCGCGGCAACATGTGTGCACTTTGTTGGCTTATGTCTGTCACATTATTTTCTTTTTCCGGATTACAATACATGGGTAGGGGATCATTTTTACAGAAACCTCATTATTATTGCCCAGTCGATTTTTCCAAATGTTTTTACCCTTTGAAGTTAGTTTCCACCATTTGATTTTCGCTTTTCCCAAATGTTTTCTTTAAAATACCCGGTTTATCTTTAACGGGGGTAAGCTTTCCGCGGTAAAATCCTTTCCCGAATTATGTAGCAAAGGGGGACACAATTTTTCACTATTTTAAAGGGACAATCCGAACGGTTTTGGGCGCACAAATATTCCCAGGGGAAAATAAAATGGCTTGCTTGGGGACATAATTACTTTAGACCAGACATAGAAAAAGGGGGGCAAAATTTTACATCTGGGTCAAAACCATTTAGACCAAACTTTAAAAGAAAAATTAATGGGGATTACTAGAAAAAAATAGCCCCCTCCCAAAATTTTTTTTCCCCGGCCCGGCCCTTTTCATAATGTCCCCAGCAAAAGCTTTTAAAAAGCTTAGCCCAAAATTACAACAGGTCAACATCAATAATTGGGGTTCGTGCCCCCTTGACCCCATGTGGTACCCAGGCATTTTTTGGCCATTGGGTTAGGATCATTGTCTGTTAAAGGCCATTAGAGAACCAAAAAATGCCCCCCCGTACCCAGTTGATAGTCAGGGACATTGTTGCAACAAACGTTAAAAAGTTTGGCTCAAAATTACATCCCACGAGCCAAACATCATCCTAAACCATTTTTTGCCACAGGGTCATGGTTTTTCCTTATTATTGGAAGTACTAAACATCACAGCCTTATGGCATGTGGGAGCAATAGACTTCCATTCACACCACACACAGTTTTGTAAGCATTAAAGAAGAATCCAAAACTTCAATGTGCTAACCCGGGTGATTTACTTAAATCATAAAACCAAAAAAAATTTTAAACACACACAAAATCAACATTATTTGTGGGGGAACGGAAAAACCCCGCGGAGGGCCCTGGCTTTCTGAAATTTTTCGGCCACTTTGCGTTCCACAAGCTCCAGCACTGCCAGGATTTGCCGCCTCCATCCGGGCATTGGGTCATTGATGTCCGGATCCTGTGGCTCCGGGGAACCGGCTCCAAGGAAGATCACATATTCGTCCTTTTTGGGAAGGGATGAAGAGAGAAAAATAATTGGTCAGGGGCAACCCAAAGCTCCATGTCCCCCTCTTTTTTTGCAGTTCTAATCATCAGCCCACCTGTTGGCAAGGCCCCAAAAGTATGTGTTTTTCAGCCTGGCCCTGTTTTGGCCCAAAGCAAGGAAGCTAGTTTTCCCCGACATTTGGGGGTGTCGCCCAAAGGGAATGTGGTTGTCACCTTGTGACCTGGGGGGAAAGCAATCCATTGAAATGCCTCTTTTGGAAACACACCACCATTGTTTGCATCTCTTAAACATGATGGGCCATATGATGTTGTAAAGTATGGTCATTACGTACGGGCTGGGCCCTTCGCCACCTTCCCCCCAGTCCCCCAGGGGGCAGTGGGGCACGCTGTCCCCCTGTGACTTCTTGCCTGTTGAAAGATGAAACATACACAATCAGGGACATATTAAAACCCTTTCCCTCACGGAGAAATAACTTTTTACATTTTATCCTTTTTTGTTTGTCAACTGTGGGGGTTTCCAACACCCAGATGCAACCAACATATGGGGGGAAATTTGGGGAAAAAGGGGCTAGCTTTGCTTGCCAAAAAATCCTTATTTTTACAAGGAAAATTGTCCTTTTGGGGGCCCACAAGGATGAGACATTGCTCTTAAAACTTCCCACTTCCAACCAGGTGCCCAAACAATGGCCATTGTGAAATGGGCCGGGGTTGAAACATTTCAAATTGTTTCAATGGTTAGGCCATACCTCCAGGGGCATTTCCCCATTCAACAATTGGGTGGAAATGCACATCAAAGTCTGTGGATTAGTGGTCTAATTTCCCACCAAAAAAATGGCCACCCTTCCACCAAACATAACTTGGTGGATTTTGTATTGAAAACCCCCACCTTCTCTTTGCGACTTTTCCCCAAGACGCCAAAAAGACCATTGGTTGCCGTCTTCAAATATGTTTTCTGATTTGGACCGGAGGGGTCGGGGCCAAATCGGTCCCCCCCGCTCTTTCGCCAGATTCACCATGATTGCCCCCCTTTCGCCATTTCTGTGCCCTTGGGGAAAGCATCATACTGCTTTCCCTCCCCAGCCCCGGACAATGGCACCAAATTTAGCGTTGAAATTGGGGACGGCCGGCCGAGTTTGGCGATGCAATTTCCTGCCTGGAGCTGCAAAATGGGCCCAAAAAGGGGGTTATTACAGTGGGTTATGGAGGTAAGTCAACAACAGCTAATCGTTTTCCACATAATCTGTTTTCCCGCCAACATAGAAAGGGGGCAACTAGTGGTGTGTCCTTGGTTGGTTTGGCATAGTTGGGGGTGGTTAATCAAAGGGGCAGACTGGAAAGCTCCCATTGGGGACCACACCCAAAATGTTTGGGTTGGGTCCCAAGTGGTGAGGTAATATTGTTCCAAACAAGGTTTGAGGGCCCCGGAAAATTTAAAGAGCTGACAGCAGGGAGAGGCCCCACAATGGTTTGGGGGGGGGTCACTTTACCCCATAAGTCATGGGGACCTCACATGAAGGCGAGTTTGCATTAGCCCCGAAAGAAGGAGACATTCCCGGGAAACCCCCGGCGCAAAGTTCCCCAACCAAAGCCAATCATGTGTTCCCCCAACAGTGCAATCGTTGGGGGGGCAATTTTTTTGGGTCTGCAAGTTGAAGTGTTTCTGTCTGAATTTTGGATGGGGCGTTTTTGGGTGGGTTTTACCTACCGCACCACTTTGGGCCCGCGCCCCATGTCTGCAGTTTTGGGTTTTTTTTTCCCTTAAAATGAAATTCGCCTTCCAAAAAAAATATACAAGGGCAAGTCGGTTCCACAACAGCTCATTGACAGACACATGATCCCCAAGACGGATGAAGAGGTTGGCACACAGGCCAAAAGTAAAATGGGGCAATTATTCCCCAGGGCCCATCCTTCAAAAGAGGTTCGTAGGGTGCCCAAGTAAGCAAATTGCCCTTCTCCACGCAAGTAAGGCTCCTTTATGGCCACTTTAGGGTCTGTCACTTGGCCCTCAGTGGGTTTTAAAAACTGAAAAAACTTCCGGCCCCTCTTTTGTCCCCTATGTAATCCAGACAATGAAGTTGACCCCTCCTTGTAGCCCTGACTAGGTGCCGCTAAACACGCTGTAAAATAGCCTTAACCCTGCTGCCCTCAAACCGGAATAGTGCCTGTGCATATACAACCAAAAATGCATTTTTTAACATAAACCTTGCCAACACACTTACATATTTTCCACTACTTGGCATCGGGTATGTCTACATTGCAGTGGACCAAAAAAACTTTAAAAAATTAGGGCCCAACATGTCATTAAACGGGATTTTGGGCCACTGGGTGGCCCCAAACAGCTGACCCAAGGGCCCTTTTTGGGGGAAATTGTACTTTGGGTTACGCTGGGGCCATATATTTTTTTTGGGGGTTTACCTTTTTTGGGTTTGGGATGTATACATAAAGCCCCCTTGTATGTAACTGCGCCCTCCCCAAAGGCCCAAAAAAATAACACTTGCATTTATCTGTGACTGTTGTTGTTTGTGGGTTTGGAGTGCTGACAAATTCGGTTCATTGGTCCCCCCAAAAAGAGCTTTGGTGAAAAACGTTCCCCCTAAAGGTTTGACCTTTTTTTTTTTCACATTACATTTTGTTAAATATTTGTGTTGCAAGACCCTCGCTTGGTTGGGTTTGGGCCAAACACATTTCTTTAAACAAATGATTGGCCCCAAAAATCATTTGGTTTATTGGTTGCCTGCAGGAATCAGGGATTGGCCAAAAACCAATACGGCCAAATTGGGGCAAAAGCGTCTCTTTTTGCCAAGCTAATCACTTTCTGGCGGCAAAATTGGGGAAAAACTTTACCCCACCAAATGACCCCAAAAAGTACTTTGGAACCAACCTTGTACACAAAAACGGGGCAAACAAAACACATAATTTTCTTTCTAAAGGTAAACAAAGGGCACAGCAGACACTTTTTTGGCATATTTGAATGTGTCTAACCTTTGCCCCCCAACTCTAGGTGGTACTTTGGTCTTCTGGGAGGATTTGCATAGAAACCTTTCGACCAAAAAGGGGACACGCTTTACAAGACTCCCCTGGATGCCCTGATGTACATTTTGGTCGATCATGTGCCAAAACACGACCAGGGAAAAACCCACTCAAAAAAAAAATCATGTGAAGCAGGAAGTTTTCCCCTTTCAAGGGGAAAGGGGAAGCAATTACAATATATTTGGTGCCTTGAAAAAACGGCAACAGTTGAGAAAATTGTCTCTTTTTTGTGCAGTGTAGAATAGCCTTACCAAAACTCCTGGGAAAAAAAAGGGACAGGGTTGGGAAGGGAAAACAGGACTCAATTACCCTGGGCACTGCCTGGCCCCATTTACTAAAATTCCAAAATGCTTTACCCCCTCACCTGGAAGTAAATTGGGTCATTTTTTTGTATTGGAGAGGGGCAGGTGATCAGCCCCCACAATGTAACAATGAGGAGCCAACCAATCGCCCAAACAGCTGCGTCGGCGCTGCTGCATCTACCGTGGGCGGCATAGTCAACGCAACCTTTTGGTTAAAGTTTTTGCGGCTTTAAAGGGGCCCTTTTCGTGCTCTTTTTATTCATCTTTCGCTTATGATCAGACAGAAACACGGGCAAAGGACGCAACTGCTTTAAACGGTATGTAGCCACGGGGCCGGGGGCGGCCGTGCCCCCTTCAATGTGCTGAATGCTTGCGCGGTTCTCCTCACGCCCCAGGCCATGGGATCAATTACATGGTTTGACAATGCCTGTTTCATTTTCAAATCGGGGTAAACGATGGGGCGCACGAGCAGGCCTCGGTGCCTGCAGGCGCACTGTGGCTGATCTGGGGCTCCAGTTGTACAAAATGAAGAAATGTGTAGGAAAAGGGGCTCCGTTTACTTAAAAAAGAAAAAAGGGGGATCGCTCACAAATCAATCTCACGCCCCGGGGGCATGGAGTGTGATCATACTCCCCCTATTTATTTTTTGTAAACTGTATTTTCACAAAACAGCAAAAACCTTCACAAACAATAGAATCAAAAAAACAACAACTGTTTGGCCCGTCCCCGGGGCGAATCAGGAATTGCGTAAAGGTAAATGCCCCTGAAAATAGTGTACTTCCAATTCAGTAAGCTATTCTCATTGTTGGGGCTGAAACCAACCCAAACGGAAAGGGGCGACAGGGACCCATGATAAGCATGGAGAAGTATTGACCAATCACTACAAGGGCGGGACAGTTCAAATACAGTAAAAATCCCGAAATGAGCTGATTTGGTTTAAGCGGGGGGGCTCGCCAGCTTAGCCAATCAAGCGCGGGCTCTTTCTCATAAGTTTATGGGGGAAAAGGGAAATTTTGACGAGCTCTTGATTGGGAAGTTAAAAGAGGGGCGGTTATTTGGACCAAGGGGGAGCGAGCGACGCTTATGGTTTTCTAAAGCAATCTTTTCAATATTACATGCATAAATCCAAGTCGAAGGCTCACGAAGAGTACCGATGTGTAATCACTGAGATCATATGTGGCTAACGCCCCAACCCACTCCAAATGCACCATAAAAATAAAGTTACCAATCTTGTTTCTCCCGCACCCCTAGAAAGGCGAATTGCTCCCCAAACTTCGAAAACCCACACAAAGAGGTTCCGAATTTTTTCAGGGGTTAATTACGCTACCCCCCCTATCAATTTCTCATTTTATAAACAGATAGGGGCAATTTCTAGATGTTTGCCTTGGATTTCGAACAGGGAATGTTTTAAAATATTGCATTAAAAACCCATAGATGTCGCCGCTCTCCCATTTGGGCCAAATAACCGCGCTTCTTTTGAATTACCTATCACAAACGAGCCGCTTTGCATTTTCTTTTCCCCCTAGAACTCTATGAGAAGGTAGCTCCGCCGCTGATTCAATGGACGGCCCCTCTTCCCCCCAAAAATCACAGTCCGAAAATAGTTCCCCAAAACAGTAAAACTTTTAGGGGGCCCTTCTATCGCACCCTTTTTTCTCCCTTCAAAATCGACCCAATCATCTGATTGGGGGATTCTCCTGGGCCTGGCCCCAACCAATCAGTCTTCAGCATTTTGACTGTATTTTAACTGTCCCGCCTCTTTATTTTTTTGGGCAAAACTTCTCCAAAGGTTTTCAATGGTCATTGTCGGCTATTTGTTGGCTTTTTTTGGCCCACCAAAGAGAAAAACTTACAGATTTTTTATTCGTATTTCCCGGCAAACTCTCTATTGCAAAACCTGGGTAGCGCCGGGCTCAGAACAAACCGTTGTTCGGGATTAGATGGGTTTATTGTTAGCGTAGGTTTCAGCTCTTTACTGATAATGTTTACACTTAAAGGGGGTTGTCCACACTGATTTTATCCTACCTTGGGGCGTCCTAAAGCGTAGTTTTGAAATCATGGCGGGAGCACTGGGGTTCCTGGAGTCCCCTTCCCCCCTTTTCCCCTTTATCGATGACTTTATCTGCTGCGCTCGCTCCCGATGTAACACATTTGGGAAAGGGGGAAATCTCAGTCACAGAGTTCTCTTTCCCTGCGCTCACCATTTAATAGTACCACCCTTTTCCAGCACATATTTTCCCCCCCATACATCCATACATTTTCCCGGGGCCCGGTTCCCAGCACAGGGGAAATTTAAGCAAGGGGGGGAAACGATTCAAATAATCCTGATGTGTTGATTTTCATGGGGATCTCATGCTACATCTGTCTGTGTCTGCTTAATTACAAATTTACTGACTGTTGACTATTTCCTGCCCGAATCATTCACTTTTACATGAAGCTGGTTGGAAACAGGAGGTGAAGCAATTACTGACTCAAGCTGAATGACTTGGCAAAATATTAAAAAGCAGTGAATAAAAATTGGCCCGAGACACAGAAAAGGCACAAGGAACTGACAGGGGCGCTAGTATGCCTCTCTAAATCACGAGCGTGCCACAGGCAAGCAAGGACAGAGAAGAAAGGACAGGAGAAGTTAAACTTGATGCTCGCTCCCGATGCGCCTTTGTGATAAGATGCCCGGGGATACGCCCATCAGGGAGAACAAGCAGGTCGGTGACTATAGAGACCTCGAGCCCCTGAAACCACTAAAAACAGTTTCAGAAATAGTAGGAATTTTTATTGACATATATTGCAAAAAATGCTTGTTTTTTGAAAATCTTTAATTTTTAAAAGACAAAATTCTTTTTC
>JAODAL010018175.1:0-75497 GCA_025379985.1 Phyllomedusa bahiana
TAAATAGGTTAAAAGGGGTTAAAGAGTTGATATAATAAAATTACGTTTTAGTGTTTAATAGATAGAGAAC
This sequence comes from Phyllomedusa bahiana, assembly GCA_025379985.1. NCBI lineage: Eukaryota > Metazoa > Chordata > Amphibia > Anura > Hylidae > Phyllomedusa > Phyllomedusa bahiana. The sequence goes on from JAODAL010018175.1 coordinate 71, forward strand.
TGATAGAGTTTAAGTTTCCTATGGCAAAATAGTAAATATAGTGATCAAAAGTCTCTCTTTGTTCTCTTGCGAGATTCCCAATTTTTTGGAGATTATGTGACGAGTTATTTTTAAGGGCACACCAAATTTACACTGTTCTACAAGCTGTACACTGACTACTTTACATTGTGTCAAAGTGTCATCGGTTTTGTCCCATGAAAAGATATAGTACAATATTTACAAAAATACTTTTGTGAGGTACTGTAAGGGTATGTTCACACAGCGTTTTTTCTAGCTGTTTTTTAGCGTATAAAATTGCCCAAAATCAGCTTCCAACAAGCTTCAAATCTTCCTTCATTGACCATAATGTAAAATACATAATTGTGAACCATTTTTTAGACACAATTATGGGTGTAAAAATAAGTGACGTGTCAATTCTTGAGGCGTGTTTAGCTCGTAAAATCCCCATAGGAAACAGTGGGGATAGGATTTTTCAAAATACGTTTTGAAATACGCCTCTAATCAGGCATTTTTTAAAGCTGATTTTGAAGCGTAAATTTGAAGTGTGAACATACCCTAAATCACCAGACAGGTTCACTTCAACATTGGGTACATCTGCTTTTTTGTCTTTCAAATCAAGGTTCTTAGGACACCTGCTATATGTTGCCATGTATTACCTATTTATGATTTTACTTCAGTTTGCTTAATAATTACTGTAAATGACCAACTCATACAAGACCCATCATCTGATTTATCAAAATGTGCTTCTTTACCTCACGGGATTAATTTTTTTCACCCAATTCAATACTTAGTGGTCTGCGGGGTAGGAGACCTCATCACACCACCAGGCACAGACGTCATTATCTTTCATGGGCCAGGGAGCATCTATGCTGGCAAAGTGGTCCTCAGTGCTATTCAGTGATGAAAGTTAATTCACTCTGAGCAGAAATGATGGTCGCCAAGGATCCTGGAGACATCAGCCAAAGCGCTATACATCAGCCAGGTCAGGTACCGGACACGTATCCTTGCCAGTTGTCTAGCACGCAGACCACTCTGATTTTAATGGCTACGAATGGTCTGACGTGACACTTGGTTGCCTCTCACCTCCCTTAAATGTGCCTGGAGTTGTGTGGTATTCATCATCCAGTTCCACAGGGCATTGTTTACAATGAAGTGGTCATCAGTGTGTGATGTCCAATTCTTTTACTTTCTGTGACTCTTCCAGTCTCTCTGTATCTCCGTTGCAACCTGCTGATGACACTCTGTGACACTCTAAGCTCAGGGCCACTTCCGTCTGAGAGCATCCAGCTTGAAATCTTGCAATGGCGAGGTACTTTTGATCAATTGTGGGGTGTTGTCTTGGTCTCTCGATGTCAAAATGGGAACAGCATGATGAGAAGAACTGTTTAAATCCCAATTCAAATTGATCCCCTAAATTTATTGGGCAATTCAGGACAGGGATCAAACGCTTGTTGTGAATTTTGCCATTAAGTTCTTTGTTAGAGACCAGCAAGTTGTACAAAAAGTACCAAAACACTGAAAAGCTGGACATGTGCATTCCAAGTTAAGAGATGGTTTTATATGGTTCATTTAAAAAAAATGTCATGAAATTTTAACCAAAAGCCAAATAATCCTAACTTTTTGTGAGTAGTGTATGTTATTGAGATATTTTAGTATTTATTAAAGGGAATATATCATCAAAAATGACTTATTGTGTAACTCACATTTTTATGTTAAACACTTTTTAGGAATTTTCCATGTCACTTTCAATATTTTTTAATAATTCTTAAGTCCTGCAGTTTTCACTTTGGCCACTAATCCTAGTAATAGTCTGACACTTCCTGTTCTGTAGAGAGAGATTTTCAGTATTCTGCTTATCAGTACAAGCAGGGTTACACTGAAAGGAGACATCAATATGTATAGATAACACAGGATCCACCAGTCACAATAAGAGATCGTCACAGCTCCCCCTCTCCCTGCACACTGACTTCTTCCCAGGTCGCAGATCATGATTAGAAAGCTCTCCTATAGAAGTCAATGGGACTGAGTCAGTATTAAAGGGAATCTGCTGCCATTTTTTTTTTTTACTTCTTAAATCAAGACCCTGGTCCATATTATTTTCTTCTTAGCCGTTTTTATTTTCTTATTGTAGATTTCTCAATTCAGTCTTTTACATAGGATTGTGAGGATAGCATTTTAACAGTAGCAGCTTTAACAGCAGTCAGACAGATACTTTACAGCAGCTTCATGCACATAGGAGTCTTAAGACTGACTCAGTCCCAATGACTTCTATAGGAGAGTTTTCTAAGTATGCTCTGTGACCTGAGAAGAAATCAGTGTGCAGGGAGGGCGAGAGGGTGATCCATTTTAGGTTTCTTGAGACCCTAAGGTCCTCTAAGTTGCTAAACCAGCCATATGTATATGGAATGGAGTAAGGGCTTGTTTTTTGTGGGATTAGTTGACTTTTTTTATTGGTACCATTCGGGGGTTCACATGACACATTGCTTTTTATCAAGGATTTTGGGAGGCAGGATGAACAAAATAAAGCAATCCTGGCTGTGTTTTTATTTTTTACAGTGGTCACCGTGAGGTATAAATGACGTTAACTCAGCAGGTCGATACAATTAGAGCGATACTAAATTTATATATATATTTTAATGTTTTACTGCTGTTACACAATCAAAACATTATTATTTAAAAAAGAATATACATTTGTGCAGCACTATAGACTGAGAACCATGACTTTATTTTTCTGTGTGTGGAGCTGTGTAGAGGTTTGTTTTTTGCAGGTTGAGTTGATGTTTTCATTGGGGGGATATGACTTTTTGATCGCCTTTTAATATGTATTTTTGGAGGCAGAATGAAGAAAATACAGCGCTCACAAAGCAGTATACAGTTACAGCAATACTTAATTTATATTGTCTTTTAATGTTGTAGCACTTTTTCAAAATTATTTAAAATGTTTTTATTGTGTAAAACAACATTTATGCATTGCTATATTCTAATGGCCATAACTTTTTAATTTTTATTCTATACAGAGGTGTGTAAATGCTTTTTTTTTGTGCGATTAACTGACATTTTCATTGGTACCACTTTGGTGTTTTATATGGCTTTTTGATTGCTTTTATTTCATTTAAAGGGGTTTTACCACGAAGGCATTTCATGCTTCAGCTTTTAGTCTGTTCAAAAGGGGGCGTCTATAATTTGTTTAAACTGCATATCATGTGACCCTGCAGGCTTATCATCATCATGCCTTTCTCCACAGTGTGCTCACTTTAGTTAAACAAAGGTCTGCTCATGTAAAGAGCTGTGAGTAGCTACAATGTAAGCACTTCTGCTTTCCAACATAGGGGTCCTAGGTTCAAATGCCTGCAGTAACTAAACATGTGGATTTTTTTTCTCAATGCGCATACCCGATTGTGGTTTCTTTTTTCCTTTTATTTATTAGCACTATTTGAATAATTACTAGGGAGTACAGAGGACAGGAGTAGAATGACTGCAACTGTAGTTGAACACTTGCTCACCAGTGGGTGTGTGATTACTAGGCAGGAAAGAGACTGGCAGTAGCTTACTGAGAGGAGAGGTGATGTCTGAGCATGTGCGGCCAGGACTGGAGAGCTTTTGTCACTGTTCGTATCCCCTAGAGATGAGCTGTATACTATGGCTCTCTAAGGTAGCAACTAAAACAAAAAAGGTGAAGAAGTTTTAATAATGATGAATGGTGAAAATGTTTATTTAATTTGCCACATCAATTTTACTTCATGACAAACCCCTTTAAATGTTTACTATTTTTTAAATTTGTACTGCAGCTCCATTTTCAACAGCCAATTATTTCTTGTTTTCCAATCGATGGACCTGAGTGAGGGCAAATTTTTGTGGACTGAAGTCTAGTTTTATTGCTACGGTTTTAGGATACATCGCGACTTTTTGATAGTTTTTGGGGACGTGAAAGAACAAAAAAAAAATGCAGTCTTGGTATATGGATTTTTTTTTCTTCTATGATGTTCAGGGTATCGGTAAAATAGGTTATATTTTAATTGATCATACTTTTGTGGATGCAGTGATACAAATTTATACTGTTTTTTTCTTTATTTGTAAAATGGAAAATGGGTATTTTGAACCTTTTAATTTTTTACACTTTTTTTTAATTATTTTTTACTTCTACATGCAGAACATCTAGAGTACTTAACCACTATGGGTTGCGAACACTTATACACCATTTTGCATTATTTATATGATGGGTGTACCAAAATGGCAGGAAGTTATGGAAGCAGTAACATGACAGCTTCATTTGGCTTCCAGCAGGCATAGCAACTGCTCGGCACCCCGTCATCTCGTCTGTGAACCCTTCCTCATTCATTAACTATGTAAAAATCAACCCATTTTTCTCTAATTCTGTCCACGAAGAGTTTTATTAATTCCCAAATACATTATATGGTGCATTAAATGGTGCGATTAAAAATACAGCTTGTTACGAAAAAAAAAAAAACATATGGCTCATGTGGCTTTGTTAATGAAGAAATTAAAAAGAAGAAAAAAAAAAGTTATAGCTCTAGTAAGGCAATGATGAAAGAAAAAAACTAAACTTCAAAAAATAGTGCAAGAATCAAATTATTTCAATACATATTCTTTCTAAACAAGGCAGTACATACGCAATAAAGATTAATAGGGAAAGCAATGAATAAATCTGTTGTCTATAAAGATATTTCCAAGAAATGAAAAAGAAAAACGATTTTATACACAGCATGTAGAATATTGTAAAGAAGACAAAGTGCAAGTGAATACAACGAACTAAGTATAAAACATTAGAAGTGCATATATGTTTATAGAAAAATAGTTAAAAACACATTCTTGAGTCCAGAAGGGGATAAAATGTACACACTCATACAAGATGCAGACAATTTTTAATATTGTCCTCTATTATTTGTATATGAATTGTGGACCTTTAGCTTTTTCATATCAGTTTATGGTTATTTTCCAAGGAGAAACATTGGCAAAGCCAGCTCAAATGTACAAGCATCTGATGAAAGTGTTGCGAGGGTGCGAGGGTGCATGGAGTTATCAATGGGCTACTGGTCAGAAATCATCGTCCATACCACGAAGAGCAAAGATTCCAGCACCAATTAAATCAAACAGCTTATTTTCAATCCATTTAAGAACGATAAGTCAAGCAATAGTCTTGATTAGGACTAGGGGTCTCAGACCCGAAATAGTTGCTTGACTGTTAATAATTTTGAAATGGATTGAAAATAAATTGTTTGATTTTATTGGTGCTGGAATATTTTCCCTTCATGGTATGTCTAATTTAAGTAAATGATAGTTTGGGAAGACTTATGTGGTACTGGCATAAACATGATTTTAAATAGCTGTATATGTTACATTGAAAAAGGAACAGAGCTGGGCTGCACAATCTACCTGTTATTGCTCTTACCCCTTTTATACTCTAAAAAGTAAGTGAACCAGTTAGGAGTGAGAATATCATGTATCTATTGACATTACCAGCCAGATCAAGGCTATTCTACGGTTCAGTATTACAACATATGGAATATTTTACGGTACTTATCTTTTACAATTGTCCATGCATTCGGTAATATTTGGTAAGAATGGGATCAAACCGCAACCACTTTAATATTTAAAATTATTCATTGGTTTAAAATAAAAAATGTATTTCCCTTTCAAATCCCTCACCACTGCTCCATAGCAATGATTATTCTAAGGTTTTCCACTAGTCTTTAAGCCACTCTATTGGTGATGTTTCCTGACCTGTGGAAGACAATCACTGGCTGTAATGATGACAGTGGTGAGGTCAATGTGTCACCATTGGGATTAGTGATTGGCTGCCATGGTCACGTGGGGATGACACAACATTACCTAGTTTGCAAGGGTAAAAAAAGACTTTTGTCCTTCCAGTTATCCTACAGGGATGATCCAGAGGAAGGCATAAAACCTCATGAGGTAGAAGCCAGTGGTTTTCATTTTAGGGGGAAAAAATCCTTTCTGATGCTAAATCTGGCAATCAGAATAAATGACTGTTTTTTTGGTAATACTTCAATAGAATTCCCACAGTGCAATAGCAAGGCATAAGATCAGAGGGGCACTATACCGCTTGCATATAATGCAATGAAGAAAAAATCCAGATGGTTGGCACCAGGATCACTAAAAACTGGGAATTTTATTGAAGTATTGCCAGAAAAAACACAGTGCAATAGCAAGGCATAAGGTCAGATGGGCACTATACCGCTTGCATATAATGCAACGAAGAAAAAATCCAGATCGTCAGCACCAGGATCACTAAAAACTGGGAATTTTATTGAAGTATTGCCAGAAAAAACACAGTGCAATAGCAAGGCATAAGGTCAGAGGGGCACTATAACGCTAACTATGTCTTACTATTGCTCTGTGTTTTTTAGTGATTCTGGTGCCGACCATCTGGACTTTTACTTCCTTGCATTATATGCACATCTTGGAGCGCTGGTCTGAGCACCGACACTCACTGAGGATTAGGAACTTTCCTTGTTACCCAGGTGAGCTGGTTCTCCTGTTTCGTTTTGTTTGAATCAGAATAAATACCTGGATCAACAACCCTTAGGGTGGCATCAACAAAGACTTATGGCAAGCAAAACTTTAGAGAAAAACACCTTTTGAATTCCTTGTGTTAATGTTGCCGCAATATTGTTTGATGTATTCTCAGTTTTATTATTAGTGAGGTCTGCAATCTTCCTGTAATGCAATAAATTCACAAAAATGGAAAAAGGTTGCATTCTCAGTTCTTCTGTTTGTACTTTTACATTTGATGTATTTATATAAGCTATTGCTTTGTAAGTGAAGATATGTAAAATGTACTGATGGAAGACATCATGACAGAGGGGACCAATCTGAGTTACAGGCTTCCCGGTAGTCTTAGGATCCAATCTCCAAGAAATCTGGGTATCTTTGAAATGAATCTCTTTGTGTGCGAAGAACATTGTGTATTTGGGCCAGATGTAGACCTCAGCACTGCTCTATACAATGGGTGGTTTCAGTTAGTGCTTTGCCCACCGTAACCTTATCATATGTCTGCTTTGAATTTTACTTGAGCTGTAGCTATCTGTCCTTCTTCCTTCCCAAACCTCTTTGCTGTTCTTCTGGTGTTCTGGCGTTTTGCACAAAGAAGAAATCTTTTTGAAGTGGATTTTTAAGGCCCCAGACCCTCTTAAATAAGCTTTGCATTTTCCTTTCATCCTGATCACATATTGTATCATGACCTTTCAAATAACTTTGAATAGCTTCTGTGTATTTTCAAGATATTACCAGTCTTTGGCAATAGAAGTGTAGTTCTTATGCAAATATTTATCTGCTGGGAGAAGGGTTTCAATTTTCAGTCCAAGGGAATTGCAATTGCCTTTTTGTCACTGAATACTATTTTACACTCCTCCTCCTATTGTACATCTTATCATTGGATTATGTAGTAAAAAGTTCTGAAAATACAGAAAAAAATAACTAAATGTAAATTTTATTAAAAATTCCTCACTTTATTAATAATTTAGCTGCCTGAAACCTGAAAAAAACCTAAGTTAGAAACTTCAAAACATACCTATGAATTCCAAACACACATTCTTTCTTAATTTGTATATTGTAAATTGTTTTAGTATCCTATAAATCTCTTTAAAGTGACCATTGCTGCCTTTTCCAAGCGTAATATTCATTGAAGTAGGCAGTAATGATTTGTTACAAATATAACCTGCATCTGATAAAGAATGGGTCTCTAGATACTGGCGAAAGAAATGCTTAGATTAAGGCAGGATTAGGAAGCACGGATACAATGTTCAAGCAATAAGATGACAAGTGATCATTAGAAAACCACTAGAAAAAGTTGGGCTTAAAAGCTGACAAGTGCAGCCAGGGCACGTCAATAATAGAACAAAAAGCACTTGGAACTGGAACTGCAACACAAATTGGGCATACACCGTATTTTAAGGATCAGTTGACAATCTAGTACAGTGGTGGTAACCCATTTGGCATGTGCGCCAGAGGTGACACTCAGAGCCCCAGCGCAGAGTTTACCAGAGTTCATTACTAGAAAGTCAGAGGGACGTGGGGTCAGGTTTGTCCCCTCAACCTCTCCACAGGTGCCTGAGGACATTGCTCACATCACGCACCCCTCTACCCAGCATCCCGATGGGAGCACTTTCTCTCTCCCCTGCACTGTGTAAGGCTTCCGGATCACATGTGGCGTTAGGGTGCAGCACAGACAACAGCTTGTTGAGTATTTGGCGAAGGTGAATTCCGTGGTGGAGTTGGAGAGGAACTAGTTGGGAGGACAGCATAGCTCAAAGCATGGCATAGTCGGATGGTAGCAGAGTGCTCTGGCACAGCAAAGCAGCTGCTGCAGGCTTTGGGATGCTGGTCCTACCTTACGAAGGAGTAAGTCCATGGCCTGGATATCATGGGCGCCCCTTATCATGGGATATCTAATTATTACTGTTTTTTGTGCCGTTAGGAGCCATTGTTCCCCTGATGATCCCAATTAATATGTTGGAGAGACGTGTAGGGAAATGCTGCCTTTAGGTCTTTCTTCCTTTTTTGTTTTTTGGGGGTAATTATCTTGTTTCTTCCTTTCTGGTTATTTGCCTGGTGACCTACAGACTTTATTCAGTAAGGGACGGTCATCTTGAGTGGGACCGTCCTTGTCGGGGCGATTATCTCACAATTTGATAGGGAACAGATATAGGGATTTTGTAGGGTGAGGATTATAGGCTTCACTGGGATTATTTGTCATCTTCTGATTGTCCCCTGTGTGATGACAACAGTACCGTGAGTAAACATTCATTGTTCCCTCTTTGTATTGTGTATTTTGTCCCAAGACTGGTATTTATCTTTTTGGTGTATTTCGGGTGTACAAGGTTGTGGTTATCATAAAGGTGCTATTTTTAATGTTTGAAATAAAGTATAAGTTTTATTGGGGATATTGTTTCTGTGATTTTGTTGGTACCCTGATAATTTGTATTTTTGGTCAGTGACTTCTAGTAAGTCAATGGGACTTACTCCCAGGAAAGTGTGGATAAGATTGGACTGACAGACCCGAATCCTATGCATGTTTATTCAGAAGCAAGTCCATTGTAATCAGTTGGGCTTAATCTCAAGACTGAGGGTAGTATTGCAGCCTTAGTGCTCTGCTCAAGGGTGTGGCGCGAACATTCCTGTGACGGGGTTGAAGGGAAGCATATCTTACAGTGTGGCATAGCTGGATTGGAGCAGCACGGGTTTTTTCTCCACGTGCTGCTAGCCCTGCCTTATTACCCATTGAAGGCTTATTTGTAAGAACGTCAAACACATTTTTATATTATCTTAAATGTAAACCACAGAATTGTTTCTCCACTCCAATTGGAAAAAAAGTGCATGCAGAAATCACATAGCTGTGAGTATCCCCAAGAAGTAGGTTCAACACATGTATAGCAGAGGAGTATAACAGCCCAATAAGTGGTGGTCAGTGGAACACTGCCCCTTTGCGCTGTTGGTCAGCATATTCAAAAGGTAGCCCAGCTGAGAATCACTGCCATAGATTGTTGATTCAGGGAATATCCATTTCCTAGTAACTTAGAGAGTGTTTAGCTATTTTTGGTATAGGGCTAGATTTATATTGGGTGCTTCATTTTTTTCATTTTTTTTATTTTGTCTTTGTGTAGACTCCAAGAATTAAGCACCTCAAAACTGAGTACAGCAAAAAAAAAAAAAAAAAATTATTGAAAGCTTTTGGTATTGTTTTTTTTCTTTTAAGACAAAGTATGTTCATGTATGAGTTGTTTTTTTCCAAACTAAAACCTCAATATTCAGGTTAAATTGCTGTGTTGTTTTGCATTGTAGTTTGGGCACTAAAAGGTTCACCATCATTGATCTAGTATGTATGCTCCATCCTGACAATCCACAGTCTCATATCAGAGAAACCAGAGAATGGCCAGGCTGAGGTTTAAAGGGGTTTTGCCACCATGTAATGTTGACGTGGGAACCTCCAAAATGGGTATTTAATCACTTTTCTAAATATATGTGATTACAAAAAGTGAAGACTCTGAGAGCTACAGCATTTCTCAATCCCCCTTAGTTACCTGAAAGCTTCCACTAGACACGACCAGAGGGACCAGAGGAGCTGACAGTCCACGCTTGCTGAAACACTTCTTATCTGATGACAGGGAAAATGAATGAGCTTTTAAGGGACAGGGAAGAAAGTGCTGTCTCTGAGGCTGTGTCTTGCTGTATTGAGAATCCACTTTTGTACTGTTATTATTTCAGTTAAGTTTTGTCACACTCCCTTATTCCTCACTCCTTGCTCACCCCCTCCCTCTCTCCCCTGCAGCCTTCATGTCTCAGCATGATTTGTTTATATTCTACTCCCGTGCTGATAAGAGGTAAGTAACTCAGGTCCTGGCAAATCCCCTTTAAGTATATGAGTGGCTTGTTTGGTTATCTAAATGGTCATGTAGAAGGAGCAGTCTGATCACTTAATATATATTAAATGTTTGATCCTGTGACCCCTAACTTGCACCATAACCCAGCAGATGACAGCTGCAATAAGGAGGAAAAAATGATTCTCTACTACCTACTAGGCATCCATAGTTACATAGTTAGTACAGTTGAAAAAAAAAATATGTTCATCAAGTTCAATCTAGGGTGGGAAACCCATAAAGCAAGATCTAATCTGCCCTAAATGAATATTTCATTTCTGCTCCCAGAATTGCCATCAGAATGGATCTAGAATTTTATATGACTACATAGGTATTAATATTTTTTTAGTTTCAGGTAGTTATCTAAGCCTTTCTTGAAAACCTCAACTGTTCCCACTATGACCAGCTCCTCAGGCGGCTATTCCATAGATCCCCACTTCTCATGCTGAAGAAGGCTTTTCTCCTCTGGAGGTTGAATCCTTTTGTCTCCTGACGAAGGGAATTTCCCCTTGTCTTTTGAGGGGGTTTTACATGAACTAGCTTTTCCCCATACTTTGTGTAGGGACCATTTATATACTTATATAAATTAATAATTTCTCCCTGTAGTTGTCTTTTCTCAAAACTAGATACTGTAAGTTCAATTCTTTTAACCTCTCCTCATAACTAAGATGCTCCATTCCCCTAATTGGTTTGGTTGCTCGTCTTTGCACTCTCTCTAGCTCCATTACATCCTTTCTATAAACTGGAGCCCAGAACTGAACAGCATATTCCATGGATATACCATAACTATTTGAGGTGAGAAAACTTTTTATGAGGATTTATGGAATATAGTTGTTGCTTTAATGACCACATGTTCATGGATTACTTTTTGTTGTCTATATACAGTGCCTTGCGAAAGTATTAGGCACCCATGAACTTTTCAACCTTTTGCCACATTTCAGGCTTCAAACATAAAGAAATAAAATTTTAATTATTTTGTGAAGAATCAACAAGTGGGACACAATTGTGAAGTGGGATGAAATTTATTGGATATTTTAAACTTTTGTAAAAAAAAACAAAACTGAAAAGTGGGGCAGGCAATATTATTCGGCCCCTTTATTTTCAGTGCAGCAAACTCACTTCAGAAGTTCAGTGAGGATCTCTGAATGAGCCAATGTTGTACTAAATGAATGATGATGATTAGTGATGAGCGATTGCGTCAACTATCGTCATCGGATCGATAGTCGATATCGTCAATTATCATGCCGATATCCGATAGTCGATAATAGATTATCGCCGATGACCATTAAAGTCTATGGGAGAGGAACAAAACCTTCATTCTTACACCCAAACAGGGCTGGAGAAGCTGGAATTAACATCCACAACAGCAAACTGTATATGTGCTACATCTTAGGTTATAAAAGTCACAAAAAAAAAGTCTCAGACCATTCACTATCCCTGTCTTGTACCACAGCATGACCCTTAAACCTGCATGACCCACAAATTAAAAAGTGCCAGAAGACAGTATGATGTGAACCATCATTTTACTTGAACTGGACATTGACTATCCTTGTCCTGGAACGCAGCATGACCCTTAAAACTGTCTGACCCACAGATTAAAAAGTGCTGGAAAAAGGAGTCTTTCAACCACCATTTTTAGGATGGAATCCCACCACGTCTTTGTTTCTCTCTTTTTTTAATTGTATTAAATGGATTGTCTCACTACAGGAATTGCTAGCTATTTTAAAAAGATCTTGCAAAAACAAGTCATTTTGCAATATGTGTCCATTAACAGTGTCCAACCCTATTCCGGGTTTTTGACAGCACCATCACCCTTGAGCCACTTTTGACAATTGTGAAGAAAAAATGTCTTGTAGAAACCACATTTTTTATAATAGGACATGTAGTATTGCTGCATTTCACAGCATCATGACCCAAAAAATTATAAAAATGACTTATCAGCCACTGTTAAAAATTGTGAGGGAGAAATGCCACTCAGAAGCCACATTTCTGTTCCAAAGGACCATGATTATAGCTGTATCTCACAGCACCATGACCCCAAAACCATTGACAATGCGAAACATTCTAAAGATAAATTGAGTAAAGGGAATACGGTTTTTTCATGAAACCTTGGTGTCTTTTACAGTCTCCTCGACGCAAAACCAGCAAAATGAACTTTTGGGAACTGAGAATAAAAATTGCAGTAAGAAATGATAATTTAAAAAAAAAGTTTTCAAGGGGACCATTTCTTTTGGAAGAGGAATGTGAAGTAGACCGTCAACTAATCGGTGACCTCGGCAATTGGCTCCACAACGTCATCAGAGATCCATGCCTGATTCATCTTGTTGAAAGTCAAACGATCCACATTATCTGGGGAAAGCCGGATGCGTTTGTCTGTAATGACTCCTCCAGCTGTGCTGAAGGTCCATCAGATATGACGCTGGCTGCTGGGCGGGAAACAAACCTCTATGGTTGTGGCCAGCGAGCTCTGGCCATTCATCCATTTTGGATACCCAGAAGTAGATTGGGTCCGGGACATAGCCAAAAACATCGGTGTTGAGACGCAGATAGTCGTGCACTAGATTTAAGCCGGTCTCTGTGTGTTGTATGTGTGCCCTGCATTACATGCGTTGTTGAGGTGGTAAATAAAGACTGCCAGAGGTCGCCCATTAGGCTTCTGCCACAATGCCTGCTGCCGCTACGGCTACTTGGCACTCTACTGCTATCACATTGCGACGTTGTCCACCTGATATTTGAAGAACGTGAAGCAGACGCAATAGATGTCTCCATTTTGATCAATCAGCATGGTCTCCAATTCCTGCATTTTACTCTCTATTTTGGGTAGGTGGAAGGAAAGTGCTGAGTTTTGCTTTGTACCGGGGATCGAGGAGGGTGGCCACCCAGTAACTGTTGTTCAGTTGATGGCCTTAATGCGAGGTTCATGTTGGAGGAAATAGGGGCATCCCAAGCACTCAGTGAGAGATGGCCCTTTGATTTCCCAAGCCTCTGAGTCGAGGGGCACTAGCATACTGATCTTCCTCATCTTCCTCCTCCGCCTCAAATTTGTGCCAACCTCTTTCCAAGGCAGGGACGTTGGTAACGTCGGTGTCCAGGAATACCTCCTCCTTCTCCACTTCCTCCGGCATAGCTTCAACACAGCCCTGACTTGCCTCAGATGATGCACCCTAAGAGCTGAGGCGCCGCCTTGCAGTAGCCCTGGACCCCGAACCACTGCCTAATGAAGACCGATAAAATCGGAAAACTGTGGGGCCTTGTGGATTCGACGGAGAGAAAGGCTCCGTGTCCGCATCTGTTCCGTCTTCTTCCTCTGCCCGCTGGTGGGCCTGATGTTTCAGATTTTCCAACGATCGTTCCAGAACTAAGATCACCATAATGCTCATGCTGACAAGGGCATTGTCCGCACTGACCATTTTGGTAGCTTCTTCAAAACTGGCAAGGATGGTGCACCGCCTCCACTCTCCGTGGCTCAACAACCCGAGGTCGCACCGTGCTTGTCAGGCCATGTGTCACTGCGTAATGGCATTGCGCTGCTGCCACAATCGCTGGAGCATGTGGAGGGTGGAATTCCAGCGGTTGATGGGGAGGCCGAGCTGACACTGCAATACAACCAGGCGGGACGAAGCAGGGTGCGAACGGCGGAAGTGTGAGCTCAGACCTCGAGCCTTCCTCAGCAGGCCAGTCCAGACCCGTTAGCGCTTTAGAAATTTATGGACGACAAGGTTCATGACCTGTGCCAGGCAAGGGATGTGCTTCGGCCTACTGATCTTAAGGGCGGCCAGCAGATTTCGACCGTTATTGCACACCACCTTGCCTGGCACAAGGTTCTTGTCACCCAGCCAGTGCTCGGTCTCGTTGCGAAGAGCCATCCACAGCTCCTGACCTGTGTGATGACGGTCTCCAAGACAGATTAATTTGAACACGGCCTGGTTTCTATGGGCACGTGATGCCACCATAGGACCTTGGGGGAAAGAACCCTGCACCATTCCTGCGGTTTTGAAGAGCGCGCGCCGAGCCTGAGAACCACCGTTACCACCAGAGACATCCACCCAGCTCACCCAGTGAGCTGTCACAGAGATATAGCGGCCTTGGCCGTGCTTACTAGTCCATGTGTCGGTGGTCAGATGGACTTTGCCAGACACAGATGCAGACAATGCGCTTGAAATTTTCGATGACACGTGGCTGGCCAGGGCAGGGACGGCCCTTTTTTGGGGAAAGAAATGCCTGCTCGGCATTCTGTATTGGGGGCAGGCGAGGGGCCCTGACGTGGCGGGAAACCCATCTGTGTCCACCAGACGGAAAGGCAACATTTCCAAGGCCAAAAAACCTGGCAATGCCGACATTCAGGCTTTTGGCTTTGGGATGGTTTGGGTTAAAGTGTTTCTTCTCCTCCCAAACCTGGTTGGAAAAGAAGCTGGCTGCCAGACTGGCCGCTGTACGGGGTGCAGGTCATCAAACTGGGGGAAAAGGGGAAGGGGTTTGGATGGGTCTCTGGTGGTGCTGGTGGTTACTCGGGCGACGGTGGGGGCTGAAGCGGAGGCTGATCCGTGATCATGACTCTGAGAGACATGAGCAGCTGAGGAACGCTGGTGGTGGCGGAGGAGGAGGAGGCGGAGACAGAGGGTGTGACAGTGGTTGGAAGCCCGGACGGTGGGCCTTTTTTGGCCAAGTGTTCCCTCCATTTCAACTCATGTATTCGCTGCATGTGACTAAACATGTTGGTGGTGGTTAAACACCTAAGATTCTTGCCTCTATTGATGCGTTTACGGCAAAGGCGGCATATGACATCGCTGGGTGAATCAGAGCTTGCTTGAAAAAGGCCCAGGCTTGAGAGGTCCTGGACCTTTTTGACGGCGATAAGCGAGTGAGCGGGTTTTTGTGCTGATCGTGGGGTGGCGGAATCAGCTCAGCGGACTTCTGCGACCGCCCTCTGCCTTTTTGAGGCGGGAGCCGTACTGACACTACCCCATCGTCTTCCTCCTTGTCCAGTGATGAAGCGCTCGCAAGCAAATTCTGCTAAAAAGACCACGTTGGATCCGCAATGTCGTCAACATCAACACAGGTGACTTGGTCGTCCTGACATTCTGCATCCAGGAGCTGTGGGCTACAAGCAAGAGGCACTGCAAAAGGGGTTGCGACCGCCCGGGATTTTTGCCGTTTAAACCGGCTTCCTTCTCCTCCTCTGATGGCATCAGCGATTGGGCGTCAGAGGGAACCCAAAATCAATCCTCTTTGGCCTCTTGATCTTTGGAAATGCCTTCTGACCACAACCGCAGTTTGTCATCAAAGAAGGTCTTCAAAAAATGGATTATCCACAGTGGTGGGTACACGAGTTGACTTTGGGCTGCCTTCGCTTCATGTTGGATGGATGCTGATGATGCTGATGACGACATTTGTAAGCCGTGACTTGGGGAGGACGAGGAGGTAAGATGCTGGATGCAGGTTTCATTAACCATGAAGAACAGATTGGCAACGCTGTTCGTTACGGAGATTCCACAGGGCCCTGACCCAGCGATGACAGGCCTGACGGTCCTGCAACCCGACGATCCGCTGGCTTGCGTGTTGCGCCAGCACTGGAAGGAGAAACCCTTCTCTCGTACCTCTACCTCCTTGTCCTACACCCCTAATTGCTCGCTTACGAGCTGCATTTCGCTCCATGTTCAGAAAGATAAAAATTTAAGAAGGTATGGAAGAGTTTTTTTGACAGTCTCTTATTGAAAGTCGGCAAATCACAGCTATTCTTAAATCCCTCTAAAATTTTCCCACAGCCAACTAGGATTAGAAACTGAATTGCTTTTTAGCGAATACTGTGAAATGCCGTCTGGTGGAAGAAAAGTAAGAATAAAATCAACAGTGTTCTTTCTTCGTCCCAGGGATTTAAAAAACTGCCCAGTAGGACTAGGAATTGATAGTTTTCAACAAACTATCATATAAGTGTGCTATCTGCACCAAACTGAGATTCACCGAGCGCAATAAAACTATTCAGAAGTTACACGGATGAGAAATTGCGTTTTTTGCAGCAATGACAAGCGAGAACATTTTTTAGAAAATTTTTCTATCAGAATTGTCGTACAACTTGGCTATTTTAAAAAAACTAGGGCCGCACTACGTGCAATACAGCTATTTAAAAGTTACACGGATAAGAAAAGGTAGGTTTTTCACCAATGAAATACAACAGCAGTTACCACAAAATTTCTGTATTTAAATTTAAGTACAAGATGGGTCTTTGAACAAAAATGGGCTGCGCCAAAGTGAAAAACATTTATTTGAAATATATACGGATAATAAAAGGTGGGTTTTGCACCTATGAAATACACCTGCAATTACTAGCAAATTTCTGTATCCTAATATAAGTACAAGATGGGTCTTGAACAAAACTGGGCTGCACAAAATAAAAGGTACTATTTCACCTCAGGTGCGAGGTGTGCTGGGCAAAAACTGGTAAAAAAAGCCATTTCAATGCAGGTTCAAAACAGTCTGGGCTGCACAATATACACTCTCCTTTCAAAAGCCTGCCTGCCTGTCTGTCTGTGATCGTCCGCACCTTCCCACCCCCCCTCCCCCGCCGCGGCTGTACAGCGCTAGATGCTTCTTTAAAAAGTCTCTGTCTAACTAACTAAGAACTGAAATTCTCTAATCTACCTATGTTCTAATGTTCACAGCTAAAAGCATAGTTGTCTGTGTGAATAAAGAGAACTGTGTCTCTGAGCTGAGCTGTATTTAGGAGAGATCTAGCACACGTCCTGTTCTGATGAGAGATACTGACACACTGGTGCTGAACAGGAAGCGCTGTTCTATGGAAAACGAGGTCATGTGATTTTTCCAGCCAATGACAACCATACACATCACAGTCATGACGTCACACACCCAGCTCACCCTACTGTATGCCATTTGAGATTGGCAATCTCATTGGCTTGCTGCACTCAGCTGCCTCTTTTAAACCAGTGCAGGATAATCCAATTGCTAGTTCCTACCATTCCTGAAGTTGCAGTCTGGATTGACGCCTAGTGAGGTAACATGTTCAGTGTAGGGACTCACCTGCTCTGGGATCCCCTTGACGTTTTGGGAGGTGAGCTTAATACAATCTTTGATCAAATACTGTAAACTAAGAGTCCCAGGTTTTTCATATTTTCCTTAGCAGTAATGCATTTCCAATATTCCTATATACCTTGAGGTTTTACTTAGTCTTTAGTGTGCCACTGATATTTGTGTTAGATGTATGCTATTGCCTTTTCAGTGTGCACCTATGCTTGCGTTTTTCAGAGTATATTTTAGATGTGCACAGCCTTATTACGTTTTGTAGTCCATTTGAGATTGGCAATCTCATTGGCTTGCTGCACTCAGCTGCCTCTTTTAAACCAGTGCAGGATAATCCAATTGCTAGTTCCTACCATTCCCTGAAGTTGCAGTCTGGATTGACGCCTAGTGAGGTAACATGTTCAGTGTAGGGACTCACCTGCTCTGGGATCCCCTTGACGTTTTGGGAGGTGAGCTTAATACAATCTTTGATCAAATACTGTAAACTAAGAGTCCCAGGTTTTTCATATTTTCCTTAGCAGTAATGCATTTCCAATATTCCTATATACCTTGAGGTTTTACTTAGTCTTTAGTGTGCCACTGATATTTGTGTTAGATATAAGCTGATTTTCTGGCCGCCAAAATGACAGGAAGCGCCGAAAATGGCGCGATAGTAATAGGTTATGCGCAGATTTTCACATAAATTATCGTGTGATCGGAAATTTCCGATCAACCTAAAAACCGTGCCGATTTCAACTTTGTCGATTTATAATTGCTCATCCCTAATGATGATAAATATAATTCACCTGTGTGTAATAAAGTCTCCATATAAATGCACCTGCTCTGTGATAGTCTCAGGGTTCTGTTTAAAGCGCAGAGAGCATCATGAAGACCAAGGAACACACCAGGCAGGTCCGTGATACTGTTGTGGAGAAGTTTAAAGTCGGATTTGGATACATAAAGATTTCCCAAACTTTAAACATCCCAAAGAGCACTGTGCAAGCGATCATATGCAAATCTACCAAGACCCGGCCGTCCCTCTAAACTTTCATCTCAAACAAGGAGAAGACTGATCAGAGATGCAGCCAAGAGGCCCATGATCACTCTGGATGAACTGCAGAGATGTACAGCTGAGGTCGGAGAGTCTGTCCATAGGACAACAATCAGTTGTACACTGGCCTTTATGGAAGAGTGGCAAGAAGAAGCCATTTCTCAAAGATATCCATAAAAAGTCTTGTTTAAAGTTTGCCTCAAGCCACCTGGGAGACTCCAAACATGTGGAAGAAGGGGCTCTGCTCAGATGAAACCAAAACTAATCCAACTTTTTTGCCACAATGCAAAACAATATGTTTGGCATGAAAGCAACACAGCTCATCCCCCTGAACACACCATCCCCACTGTCAAACATGGTGGTGGAAGCATCATGGTTTGGGCCTGCTTTTCTTCAGCAGGGACAGGGAAGATGGTTAAAACTGATGGGAAGATGGATGGAGCCAAATACAGGACCATTCTGGAAGAAAACCTGTTGGAGTCTGCAAAAGACCTGAGACTGGGACGGAGATTTATCTTCCAACAAGACCATGATCCCAAACATAAAGCAAAATCTACAATGGAAGGTTCACAAATAAACGTATCCAGGTGTTAGACTGGCCAAGTCACAGTCCAGACCTGAATCCAATCGAGAATCTATGGAAAGAGTTGAAAACTGCTGTTCACAAACGCGCTCCATCCAACCTCACTGAGCTCCAGCTGTGCGCCAAGGAAGAATGGGCCAGAATTTCAGTCTCTCGACGCGCAAAACTGATAGAGACACACCCCAAGCGACTTGCAGCTGTAATCTCAGCAAAAGGTGGCGCTACAAAGTATTAACTTAAGGTTGTCATATAATTTTGCACTCCCCACTTTTCAGGTTTTTATTTTTTACAAACGTTTATAATATCCAATAAATTTCGTTCCACTTCAATATTGTGTCCCACTCGTTGATTCTTCACCAAAAAAATATTATTTTATATCTTCGTTTGAAGCCTGAAATGTGGCAATAGGTTGAAATGTTCAACGGGGCTGAATACTTTCGCAAGGCACTGTATATTACTTGGACAAAATAGCTTTTTAACAGTACATCTATTAGGTTAATCTTGCATTTTACATCTTAAACTTTTCCAATGTATGTGACCTCAAAGTAACTTCTTTTGGGAGAAATGTAATTGTAAGATGTTACAAGCAAGGTACTTACTCATATATTACATCTACATTTCTAAAAATAGAGAATTCTGTAAAAGAGCTGACCATCTACATTTATTGCCAGATAACCTGACTCACCATGCTGTCATATAGAGTTGACAAGGATTTAAATTGTGGTCAACCTACTTCAAAGCCGAAGTCCTATATCAGCGGGGATGTTAAGAAATTTCCTAGCTGAGTCATATTTTAATTTCTCACACCTTTATAGAATATTGTACAAGTAGAACAGTGGTTTGGCAGTACAACTAGAAGGTGAATAGAACACTTGAAGGCAAGGTTCCAGGTGACCCACAGCTTTCACAAAGCTCCTTTTATTCTCCAGGAGTGGTTATCAGCAGTAGCAGGCTGTAATCTGTGCAGGAGTACCTGAGATAAGGCTACTCCTTCCCTGTCATTAACCCCATGGCTACACAGAGTGCACACACCTCTCATTCATGGTCCTGCAGCCTTATCCGGTGTTCTAATACCAAACCCCTGGTGGCTTAACAAACCACTATATGGACATGCATAAGGCACAGGAACGCAAGTGGTTTCATGTAGCCCTGTGTAATTTACACGAGGACCTTTCTTATCTTTAACCTCATCTAAGTGACTGCAAAAGGAGCATTTGTTTCTGAATGCGTTACAAAAAGCATAGTAAACGCTACAACACAAACACAAAAAGTTACTGTGCATGTGTAAAGGCAGATCAACTTCCTTTTTCAGATCGGTCTCTGTATCAGTACAGTCTTAGGGTATGTTCACCAAGCGTAATTGTGGCGCGTGCTGTACGCGCCGCAATACGACGGGTGTTTTTAGAAGTACGCGCTCGCTGTCCAGTGAGTACTTCTAAAGCACAGGGAGGGCTGGCCCCTGACCAGCCCCATTCACTTACGTCGTCAGCGGCGCGTAAGTGCTGCGAAGAAGTGACATGTCCCTTCTCTCCCCCGGCGTACAATACGATCGCATTATACACTGGCGGAGACGAGACGTAATTCATAGTTCTCTTTGAGAGCTATGAATTACCGTAATTGCGGCGTGCATTTTGGCCATATTAAAGCTCAAATATACGGCAATTACGCCATGTGAACATACCCTTAGGCTGCAACCACATGGAACGTACAAATACGGGTCGGATTCTGAACAAGAATCCGACCAGTTTTTTACACTCTGTTTTTGATTTTGTGCCTGCTTTTTTGCTCTGTATATGGGAATGGTTTTTGGATTTCGGCCATCCCATTGAGTCGAATAGTACAATAATCTGCTGTTTTACTAGTGAAATAGGGCAGATTATTGTACATGTTCCAATTTAAAAAAAAACAAAAACGGTGGCTTTGAAATCCGACCCTCAGAAAATCTAAGCTGTGCAGACTACAGCTCAGATTTTCTATTGAGGCCTAAGGGGATGGTTCTACAGTTAGATTTTGACGAATTTCCAAATCTGAAATCTGTGTCACAATCTTAAACCACCCTGCATAGACATACCCTTATATGCCATATAGTACTTCGTTATATTCACTTCTGGAAAAGCTCTATGGCAACCTATGATACTGTCACAGAAGCTCCCATAGCCTTTGTATAGCTTTCGTATAGGCTTAAAGGTAACCTGTCATATAGGTTGTGCCGAGAACAGCACAAGCTAGTGACAGACCTGCTGTTTCCATTGCTGTGTCCCTTATTCTGTAAGAATTTTAGAACATTTAATGCTCAAATCTGGCAGTTTGCAGCCAGAAAAGAGTCCAGCTTATTCATGAGCAGGTGTTAGCCCCGCCCACCCAACGCTAGCCCCCCCCACCTAACAGTTCTTCACATTTCTACCTATTCAAAGTAATAGGTTAATCAGTAGTGAGGTGGGTGGGGCTCGCCTCTGGTGGGCTGGTAATGAGTTAAATTTCATGAACAGCTGGACTCTTTTCTGGCTGTAAACTGCCAGATTTGAGCATTAAATACTCTACAGCTATAATAAACTACAGCTTCTTATAGAATAAGGGACACAGCGCTGGAAACAGTATGTCTGTCACGAGCTTGTGCTGTCCTCAGCAAGGGGGACATAACCTATGTGACAGGTTCCCTTTAAAGGCAAATATGGTTAATTGTCCAGGAGCGGCAGTTTTCGATTCTAGGAAACTTTATGGGAATGATAATGTCAGCCATATTCGGCACTAATAACGCAATGTCCGGTATGTTTACCCAATGTAATTTCCCAACACATATGCTACAGTTGCATATGTCTGCTATTTATTCAAAACATGTAAAATACACAGTATTCCACTTTTTGCAGGATACCCATGTATTGATAAAAAAAGGTATGCGGGCCAGTGCGTACTAGTTATATGCCAAAGTCACACCCATTTGGCGTGTGATTTATAGACAGGTCAGGAGATTTTCCCAGTGCATTAACCAGATATTCACAATAAGGATAGTATGAACAGAGCATTAATCACCCAGCATTTACAGAAATGTTATACATTACCTAGTTGGAGTGTCATGTCTTGCTTACTGACCACAGTTCTTGCTGCCGGCTGTGTTGGGTGCAAGGCAATTGTATGCCGCCTCCTCTTCTCTGGCCCCTGTCTACTGCCATGGTCATCCTCCTTCGGTCTACAGTTCTTCTGCTCAATGCCATCCGGTCACTTTGATAACTGTCACCTGAAGATGAAGTCAGGTCTAGTTTCCTATTTAAAGGGTTCTCATACTGCCAGGCATTTCCTGCTGATTTGTGGTTCATTCCTGTCCTGGCCCTCATTCTCGGTGCCTTTTGATTCCTTACTGACCCTGATCTTGACCACCGCTTCTTTTGCCTACTATACTTCTGTCTTGTCCTCTGACCTATTGTTTCCTGGCTGTTCTCCTGGTAACAAACTTTGGCTCCATTTTTGGTTACTTGCAGTAATGAGTGACTGTATGAAACCATGACCTCAGGATCTCCTAGCAGAAAAGTCCTCGTTAAAATCTGTCATGTGGATCCACAGCATAGATCCAAGGTGGTACCCTCAGATTTCTGCTGAGGATTTTGACATTAAGGGCCACATGTATGAAAACTGTCTAGGTCTAAAACTCACTTTGTTGCCCATAGCAACCAATCAGAGGGTCCCTTTCATTTCATATAGTGCTCTGGGAGAATGAAAGGGGCGCTCTGATTGGTTGCTATGGGCAACAAAGTGAATTTTAGACCTAGACAGTTTTCATACATATGGCTTTATATGTATTGACTTGCACTGTAGTTATAGACTCCGATTCACCCCACTGGATAGGGCTAATTCCCGTCCTGTCTACACAGTGCAGTTTCCGATGTGGAAACTGCTTCAATAAAGATGCTTATTTTTTTCTGCGGCACAGATTTCAAATCAGCCAGTGGAAAATACTGTACTGTAGTTCATTGTATAAACTATGGCACAAAGGTTTAATGGAACTAGGATCCTTGGAATTCACACAGATTTTGGTGCAAAATGCACATAGAAAGTGTCGATCTAGCAAAAAGTTGAATAGAAGTTTTAACAAGTATGCAGCTTGTAAAACTTGTTTTCTTCAGATCTGGCTTTAGAAACCTATGACTATTCAGATGGACTGGTCAGGCCAATAAATGGTCATCCATATAATACATAAATAAGACAGGTCTCCCAGAATGAGAACTTTTTGCTAACAGCTCGGGCTATTAGATTTGTGCCTTGATCCAGCGACCCCCTTCTAGATCAATATACTCTATCCTCTATTTAAAGTTTAAGAAAGTAACCCTACATAAGCAGTTATTTTGGTTCTGTAGAGATTGATTTATGGTAACCTGTGTGTCAAGTGTGTTAAATAGTTAAGACTCATCAATCAACCCTGGTTACTATATTTTGAAAGTTCTCCTGTAACATGTATTTTTATTATGCTTTGTAACATAATAATATAAAGCAGTTCATTTTTATTATGAGTGAGATCATGCTTCAGTAGACTTTCTGGCTCCCGCTATGTATAAAATAAACGAAAAACTGTTTCATTCTTGCTGCCACTTTAAAATGTGCCAAAGGATGCTGGGATATGTTAAACTCCCCTGCGATTTGAGTACCTGTCCTGCACAGGATCACAAAGGTCATTCTACAAGCTTACAACTTGTTTGCTGTACAATGACGTTTTAAGTTCGTTTTGCTTTGTGAAGTGACTAGTATGATATTTTAGGCATATTGGATTGATTTTCTACTGGCTTTTGTTTGTTTTTGCTACACAGATCTTTCACTTATGAATGATCTGCATAGCATTGCTCTTCCACTGTTGATGGAAAAATGAGAAAAAAAACCTGGTCTACTATTGAAAACTCTAAGATCCGGCCATTGCTTTTTCTTCAGGGCCGTAGTATAGTTTTGGATTGGGTGCCTGGGGCCCGCCAGTGGGGTTGTTTCTTGGAGACTGCCAGCGGAGTTGTTTCTTGGGGACTGCCAGTGGGGTTGTTTCTTGGGGACTGCCAGTGGGGTTGTTTCTTGGGGACTGCCAGTGGGGTTGTTTCTTGGGGACTGCCAGTGGGGTTGTTTCTTGGGGACTGCCAGTGGGGTTATTTCTTGGGGGCCGCCAGTGGAGTTGTTTCTTGGGGTCTGCCAGTGAAGTTGTTTCTTGGGGCCCGCCAGTGGAGTTGTTTCTTGGGATCTGCCAGTGGAGGTGTTTCTTGGGTCACGTCAGTGGAGTTGTTTCTTGGGGCCCGTCAGTGGGGTTGATTCCTGGGGCCTGCCAGTGGAGTTGTTTCTTGATGCCCGCCAGTGGGGTTGTTTCTTGGGGCCCGGCAGTGGAGATGTTTCTTGGGGACTGCCAGTAGGGTTTGCCGGCCGGTATTTGTCCGGTTTTGCGGCCGTCCCCACGGCCGCGGGTGGGAACGGCTTTTCTCCGCGATGAGCGGAGAACAGCCCTCCCCCTCCCATTGAGCAGCACATCTTCCATCCGGAAACCGGCCGGAAGATGGTGCTTGCTCGATGTTTTGCCGCCGGACCACTGACGGAAAAACCGCCGGGCGGAAAACCTGTGCAGTGGGGACTGCTGCACGGGTTTTCCATAGAGCACAATTGTGCTCATTTTCGGCCGGTTTTTCAGGCGGTCTGAAAAACTGCAAACCGGCTGAAAAACCGGCCAAAACCCGTGCCGTGGGGACATGGCCTTATAGTGACTAGGAACCTGGAGAAGGGTCGTTGATCCAGGGACTTGCCAGATTGGAGTTGGGAAGGAATTTTTCCCTAAAATTAGGACAATTGGCTTCTACCTCATGGGGGTTTTTGCCTTCCTCTGGATCACCACCAGATAATCATGGTTCACATTCAGACGCTAAAAACCTACAGATCACAGGGGTCCCTTCAATGGATTCCACATTATCTGCTGGTCACTAAGGCCATGGCATACTTGTTTTCTACAAACTTTTTTTCATTTTCTATAATTTACTATTTTGTAAATCCTCTTTATGAATGAGAAAGCTAATTATCCAGCAACAACCTCTAATGTGCAACAGTTTGGAGTCCCTGAAAAACTGTTTATTTTTTATACTTATTTCATGTAACAAGCCTTTTTTAATTTATTTTGGGTTAAGTTGGGTTAACTAGACAGATGAGGATCTGTCCACTGGTACCCCATTAGGATAAAAACAATTGGCCCTAAGTTTATATTCCTACCAAAAAGTTGGCTGCAAAGCCAATCACCTTTTTATTTAAATAATACAAGCCACAACTGACTCCAATATCTCACAGACTTGGTATGTATAATAGGGGGTCGGCTGTTTTTGTTATCGAAGTGCCAAGCAACTTCCCAGAATGGAATTGCCAGTCAAGCAATTCCCCAAACAGGCACAAATGGGTAACAGGAACAGAGCCCATTCTTAAACCGCTTTCTGAAATCAGAAACCTACTGGGAAGCAGGATCTAAACCTACCTCTTGGTTTTCACCAGCTGCAAGAGACCCAAGTTGCTCCTCCAGAGAGATGTAAAGAAACAAATGCCAGTGGGTGGACAGGCAGGACGAGCAAGAAAGGAAAGGGAAAAACAGGACTAAGCCCAAAATGAGTAGAGTGGTCAAACAAGCCGAGGTCAAACTGGGAGAGTAGGTGGTATCAAATCCAGGATCAGAAGAATTGTCGAAAAAACAAGCTAGAGTTCAAAACCAGAAAAACATTAATGAAACACAAGCAGAGTAAGAGCCAGAAAACAGGAAGAGAATCACAGGCAACGAGTCACTGAAAGACTGGGTTTGAGTACCCCACCTCAGCCATTGATTGGACACATGAGAACTGATATAGGTTCTGCTCCAACCTCAGACTGAGGCTCGACAATGGGGTTGAAAGAGTCTTAAAGGGACTGTGTATGCTTAACAGTATTATTACTTGTAGTATTTTTATATATATTTTATAGAGCTATTAGTACTGTGCATAACAGAATGATACAGGAGGAGAGAAGGCCTTAAAATATATGTGGAAATAAAGAGACAGTAAGAAGGGTAGAAGTTACTTAGACAGTTGTGTAGTAGAGACCGGATTATTGCAGGCTGGAAGATGTTCTGAAGAGGTGGGTTGTATGGTTGCTTTTAAAGGCTGGTGGGAAAGAGTAAGGGGTATTATGTTCTAGAGTATGGAGGATGTCGAGGAGAAATATTAGCGAGTGTGAGCTGAGGATCAGATGGCAGTCAATATAAGGCACAGATACAACTTTTATCAAAACTCAAAAAAACTGAATGAAGAAAAATATGGCTGCTTTCTTTCAAAAACAGCAGCACTCTTGCCCATCTCTATGACTGAGGCAGACATTCCATTTTTTATGAGCGAACATCCTACATGCACAAGAATGGTCGTGTTTCCAATCTCATACAACCTGTTTAGGCAACACTTATGGCTGAGCATGAGTAGAACTTCACTTAATGTTTCCATCACTTGACTTAATTGAAACACGTTGACAGAAACAACAAAGGAAATAATATAATAAGATAATCTAATGAAATTTATATTCTAATAATTGGTGTGGACTATTTAGGTAGCAATATACCCTAGGTAGTTATTGGATAAATATTACAGGGATGACTATTTATTGGAATGAACAGTCCAACTATAAAAGCAGACCCAATTCTTCTCTCCATTGACCTCTGCTAAATAGGGGACGTCTAGACACTCCATACATTAGATGTTTGGCCACCTTTACATTTTTGTTATCCATCTAAATCGATTTAAAGGGGATCTTCTCACCATGCTGTTTCACAGAGCAACAGCCAGCATCAGATTCACACTTCATGGTTAGACTGTGGGTCGTTCTATAGAAGTGATTGGCATATCAGCTCTGCTATTCCTATCTGAGTCTGTTACAGTGACATGAATGCAGGAGGCTTATAATCTCCAACAACCATAATTCAAATGTAAAAGGGTTAAAAACCATCAGATTGAAGGTTTCTTGAAACAAGAATGTCACTCATCAAGATTACGTATGTGTATTAAGTTGGCTGTCAGAGTCCAATCCTCAAACTACAGATCTTCGAACAGTGTGAGCGAAGAGGTAGAGTGTGGGAGGGCCCTTTTCTCTTTCTCCTTTCATCAGTGTCTTTTGTCTGTCTAATTAGAGAGGTGGTCCATTTCAAAATTCACAGACACTTGATGAGTCATGGGATACCATTAGGGACAACCTGTTCTAAGGGTTTCCCATTTAGCGATGTTAATTTGGCCTTAAGGTAGATCTTGATGGGGGTCTTTATTTTTTTTCCTCTTCACACCAGCTTCTCTGGACTTGGCTTAGTTAAGAGAAAAGAACTTGTCTGGAGAAGCAACTGTTGGGCATTCTGATGCAGTGGTCCATTCAGTTGATTTGGTTTTGCATGATCATGGCTTTCATACTGGTAATTTTTCCTCAGTAAGGATGCTGAATTCGGTGCAGAGATCCTCCCAAGTTGATACGCAGAATCTTCCACAGGCAGTGTTGATGGAGTCTCTCCTGAGTCTTCAGGTGGCAACAGCAGGTAACCCAAATTCCACTAATGTACAGAAGAGTAGTAACACAAATGGCTCGATAGACCATTGGCTTGGTTTCTTCATCAATGTCATGGATCTTGAAAACCCAATGCTACAGTTTCCTGAAAGACATGCTGGCACAACTAATGTGGTGCTGAACTGTCTCATTACTGGTTGCTTTCCTGGATTGGTAGCTGGAAAGTTGAGCAAGTGCACTACAACTTTCATAGTTTCTCAAGAGATGAAGAGGTTCATAGTGGTTTGGAGGTCCTTTCCTGAGACAGCAAATATGGTGCAATCTTCTATATATTTAAGATGAATGACGGTTGTCTTCAACATCAAGCTGGTGTTTCATCTTAATGCCATGAAAAGAACAATCTAAGATTAGTAACAGAATCCCACTGAAGATAAAATCCCTCAGAGGGTCTCTCCGATGATGGAGTCAAAAGCCTTTGTCAAGTCATTGAAGGTTACATACAGCTTCCGTTGTCTTTTACAACATTTGTCTTGAATTTGCTGGGCTACAAATATCATGTCAGTAGTACCTTGAGGTCGCCTAAAGCCACATTAAGATTATGGTACAATTTCCTCAGAAACTTGGAGCAAACAATTAGCATTTAGCTAATAAGGGAAACCACATATTTGGTCAAGTATTTTGAGAATTGAATTTCCAAACACCATTAAAATTTTAAAGTGTTGAAGGGAATCTGAAGGATTTTGAGCCAGAGCTATTTTCTCATTGATGTCCTAGTATGCCAAGTCTAATCTAAAATCACATGTAATAATCTGTTCTCTGAGGACTTAGACTTGGAAAAAGGTCATGCAACTTATGTTTACTATAAAATGAGTTATATTATCTTGAATTGTTGCCACGAGCTTATGGGTGGACACATGCAAATTAAAAACATAGACACCAGGCTATACTCATTGCCAAAGAATATGAACAGATTCATTGCTTATATCACCGCCACCACCCTCATGGATGGGAGAGGAGATTTATTTATAGTTCTCGGGTATAATGTTAACTTTAGTTAATTTAATGAAAACAATGAAAGTTCTTATTTTACATATTTCAACTTTTTCTATTGTATGTCTGTAAATGAAAAATCAAAACAAAATACATTTGCAGATCCATGAACATATGTGCCAGTAATTGCACAGAATCACTGGAGCAGCCAACAAAGGCTAAATATGTTCTTCCAGCTCAGTGCAATTGAAGTATTTACATGAAAAGGCTGCATATGTAACTGTGAGCTGCCAGGCTGCATACCATTAGAAGGATGATGTCATCCAGTAGAGTGTACTAAAGATGTTAGGGATGGGGAAGCCATGAAAAGCAGTCGAGATCTGCCTGATGGGCCGTTCTGTTCAAGATTGCTTCATGTGGATCTCTGCCTGATTAAGTGTAGTACTGAAGAAAAATACATTTATTTTACACTTTTATATTAAGTAACATATGGCCCATAAGGTTGGTTTATGTTTTTTTTTTAGTGTTGCTTGACTCGTGCCCTGTTTAGTTTGTCACAGGTTTGGCTGAAATTGAGAAAAAGATTTGGAATGTCCCATACATAAAAGGTCTTTAACCCTATGTATATCCTTAATCCAGGGGCATTGCTAGGGTCCTAAAACATCCAGGGCACAGGCCCTCTCTGTTATATTTTTCTCACTAGGGCTGGGTTCACACACCTTTTTCACAGGACATATCGATCGGTTTAAAAAAATTCCTCTCATTTAAAAATCAGCACTGAAAAATTTGCCTATTTTTAACACCTCATTTATGTATGATAGTGTAATACATTTAAATAATAGTCATGAAGTTATTAATTAATACCCCTATACATGGAGTAAATATCTCACCATGCATACTACCTTCATACTGTTACTAAAAAGCCCATTATACCAAGACTAATATTACTAATAATACCACTACATGAGGATCAAATAAAACTGCCAGCCCATGACCACATGCGACCATCACATACTGGCTACTAGTTGTACACAGGCTCTGCAGATAGATATGTGATTACACTGCAATTACAGCCAGTACTTCACAGATGTCTTCTCTGGTGAGTTTTTCTCTTTCCCTTTTCGAGAAGAAAAGCACCATACTCACTCTTCCAGGCCACAACTCATCCCTGCAGAATTTACCACACAAACATCTTAGACTCCTCACTTTTTCAGCAGTTACCTACCCGTGCCCCACCTCTGCACAAACTCCCCATCATGGTTCTTGGACCAGTTTTGATCTTTTGTGTCCTCATATAGTCGCTAAACCCTCAATATAGTAGGTAGGTACATCATAAATTAAGTAGGCAGATAGGTAAGGTGACCACACTTAGGCTGGTAGGCTCCCTCCCTCATTAAGTAAATAGATAGGTTGCCTCACCCATTTTGATAAGTATATAGGACCCCATTAGCTAGGTATCTAGGCCCCCAGTTAAGTAAATGCATAGGCACCTCTTTAGGTACATATATATATAGGCTGCTTTATTAGGTAGGTATATAGGCCCTTCATTAGGTACATAAATAGGGTTCCCATTAGACAGGTATAAAACCCCCATTGCAAAGGTATTTAGGCTCCTGTTAGGTAAGTAGGTATACTACCCCCCCTTCCATTAGGTAGGCATATAGGCTTTTTAGGAAGTACTCCTCTGATTAGGTAGGTAGGTATACAGCCCCC
Organism: Phyllomedusa bahiana; assembly: GCA_025379985.1. NCBI lineage: Eukaryota > Metazoa > Chordata > Amphibia > Anura > Hylidae > Phyllomedusa > Phyllomedusa bahiana. The sequence goes on from JAODAL010018175.1 coordinate 30,321, forward strand.
CATTTGGTAGATATATCCCTGTTAGGTAGGTATATAAACTTTTAGGAAGGTATATAATCCTCCGACTAGGTAGGTATACAGACCCCCATTTGGTAGACATATATGTCCCTGTTAGGTATATAGACTTTTAGACAGGTATATAATCTTCCGATTAGGTAGGTAGGTAGGTATACAGCCCCCCATTTGGTAGATATATTCTCCTCCCTCCCTCCACCTTGAGTCTTAATCCGTTTCTTTAATGCAAGTATGAAAAGAAATACAACAAAATAAACAACTTCCCTATCCGTGTTCCCAAGCAACGCAGCTGGATCTTTCAGGCTGTATCCCGCGTGGGGTGACGCAATGCAATGACATCATTACGCCTCTGCGTGATGAAGTTACTACACGGCGCCATCTGTCTTCGTCTTCTGTACACCTGAGGACTACGGATGCAATCTCTGGTAGTCAGATGGCTACAGGAGTGATCAGCAGAGCGGAGAGCCGATGGCTCCACTGTAATTTCAACTGTGTGCTTATCTTGTGGAGGGTAACAATGTTTTGAACTTCTGACTTTCAGGCTCCATATCTCACCATCCACTACAGCTTTGAATGTGAGATCAATTTAATTTTACAGATAATCATATTGGTTATCTCATACAGAAATTTGACCAACTGTTTAGCATATGTTTAGCTATGCAGATCATTGTGATGTAATTGCATTGTTACAGTTTTGCTTCTAACAATCAAAATGTAGAGTTTTTTATTTTGTAAATCCATCTTTGGCTTTCAACACTGCCTGAATCATTCTGGGAATCCTCCTGATCAGATTCAAGCATGTCTTGAGCAAAATCTGATCCCAGGTCTCTTCTACACATCCCCAATGTTGGTGTATACTGATTGATTCACTTGAGTACAAATACAGCTTTATCTTTAACTCACAAGTGTTGGATTGGGTTGAGGTCTAGGGACTGCGGGGGCCAATCCAGCAACTCTACTTCATTGTCATTGAACCATTTCGTTGCCAATCTCAGAATAAGCTTCAGGTCATTGTCCTGTTGGTGGAACATTATGTCGTCCTTTTCATACTCCTAGTACTTAAGTATACAAAGTAACTTATCTTGTACTCACATATAGCTCAGCATTGAGACTAACATCGATGCTGGTCAAGTATCCAATGCTTTTGACTGTGAAACAACACCATATTATCAGGCTTCATCGTCCGAAGTTGACCATTCATTCAATTTCTTGATCCGTTACCCCCCTTTTCTCTTGATTCTTCCAGGCCCATTTGCACCCATCAGAGTTCAGTCTATTGACTTTTGTCTCATCCCTTCAAATTACCCATTTCCAAACTTCTATTGTCCACTTTTTGTACTTTTTTGCAAACTGGAGCCAATGCTTCTTTTTGAAGTCAAGATTTTTTCACCTTTATTCAGGCCACCATTCCAGACTTGTGTAATATGTGCCACATGGTGCTTGCATGGACATCTGTGGTCTCACTATTAGGAAGTATACAAGCCATCTCCACTTCTGTGTTTGTCCTGCCAGAACTGATAGACCTTATGATGAGCCAACTTGTTGGTTCTGATATTTTGCCTGGACGTCCAGCTCTTGGCTTTGGGATGGATGGACTTTATGTTCTATTCTTCCAGCTGTCATGGCCTCACACGATGCAGTTTGGCAGTTTTCTTGGCTGAGAGACCGCTATTGAGCTGGATGATGCTGTTTCTCTTTTCTTGGAAAATCTTTATGGCTGCTCCTCTACTTGTACCAGTGACCTTTCGCTTGGGAATTAACCTAATAACACACTGAGCTATTAGGAAATGTGAGAACAGGTTGTAATTTGAAGCATACAAGAAGGTAGGTATACAGCCCCACCCCCCCCAAGAAGAAAAAGATTGTGGTAGCACCAGGAGCAAAACAGTGAGGGCGCCTCCAGTCGTCAGTGGACAAATACCGGCCGGCATTTGTCCTGTTTTGCGGCTGTCCCCACGGCCGCGGGGGGGACGGCTTTTCTACGCGATGAGCGGAGAAGAGCCCTCCCAATGAGAAGCACATCTTCTTTCTGGAAACCGGACGGAAGATTGTGCTTCTACAATGTTTTGCCGCCGGACCGCCGTCGGCAAAACCGTCTGACGGCAAAACCCGTGCAGTGGGGACTGCTGCACGGGTTTTCCATAGAGCACAATTGTGCTCATTTTCGCCCAGTTTTTCAGGCGGTCTGAAAAACGCAAACCGGCTGAAAAACCGGCCGAAAACCCGTGCCGTGGGGACATGGCCTAACAATGCAGTTACATGACTAGAATCTGCGTAACTAAGCATATGCTAAATAGTTGCTAGTCAAATGTATGTATGAGATAGCCAACATGATTGTCTATAAAATGATGATAGTCTCATGTTCAAAGCTCTAGTGGATGGTGAGATATGCAGCCTGAAAGTCACAAGTCCAAAACATTGTTACCCTTTTGTTTGTCAGTGTACATAGAGCCTGCACAGAAGCACACAGTCTGCACTATTTAGTATCATGAAGTACTCGGTGTTACTGCATTGTATCTCCATTGAATGTCTCCATAATACAGATAACAGCATGGAACAGGTAGGAATCCATGAGAAAGAAAAAATCTGTGCATACTCACAGTGTGTATGAAATCAGATCTCCAGTATAGACCCATAGGGCCACTTGTATGAAAACTGTCTAGGTCTAAAAATTCATTTTGTTGCCCATAGCAACCAATCAGAGCGTCCCTTTCATTTTTCCAGAACACTATATGAAATTAAAGGGCAGCTCTGATTGGTTGCTATGGGCAACAAAATGAATTTTTAGACCTAGACAGTTTTCATACAAGTGGCCCATAGTTTCCAATGAGTGCCGCTTTACAGATCTGTATAACAAAGATCCACAATATTGCCATGTACATGAGGCGTTCTAAAATACCACCAGACTTTGGAAACTCTTTTAGGTGTCAGCCATGAAGCTTGAGATACGTATAGGACTCTGTTCTCTATTCTAAGCATTGTGATAAAAGTTCTGATTCACATAAAGGAGCTGTAAAGGTTAAGCAGAGGCATTTTGTTTTGTTAATGTTTAATACACGTTCCCTGGACTACCTGTATTCATATTTGGCCAATGAATTTGCTGAGTAAGTTTTTGGAAGATCTCATCTGCCCTTGGTGCTGAAAAGGGCTACAAATCCGGGAACATGAAAAATAAAACTCACTGTGCCAAGTTCAGCATAAGTGCTTTTGTGAAATGATTAAAATAAAACAAGAGCGTTGTTTCAACACTATGGAATTTCAACGTTCTTTTCTTTCTTCAGTAGAGCTGGAAGAACACGCTAAATCTTGTGCTATAAGCATACATGCGGCCCGCTAATACTGCTCTGGATTTTATATAAATCTATATTAACCCCACATTTCTAAACTTTCTTTGCATTCCTGATTGATAAATTACCTATTGGGTGCTAGATTCTTCATATTTTTCTTTCAGTAGTTCAACACCAACCAACTGGAATTGTGTGAAAATGTGTGACAAAATCTATTTATCTCGGATTCTAAATGTGTGGTATGTAGGTAGCGCCAGGGCTGTCGAGTCATTAAACTAAAATATTCTTCTCACTCCGACTCCAGCTCCAACTTCTTCCAAATGTAATCAGTTTAACAATCGTTAATAAAAAAATTATTGTAATAAAAAATCAGGCTTTTCTTTACGATAATGCAAATATTGAGGCTACTTAGATGTAATACATTTTTGTAAATATAGTATTATATCTTTTCAAGGGACAACACTGAAGATATGACACTTTGATACAATGTAAAGTAGTCCATGTACATCTTGTAAATTTGGTGTGTCCTCAAAATAACTGCACACAGCCATCAATGTCTAAACCACTGGCAACAAAAGTGAGTACACCTGTCACGTCAAGGGAAGTACAGTGACCCCTGACTGGAACCCAACCCACTGTCCCTGCCTACTTGTCGTGCTGCCCTAGGCGGCAGATGCCAACTGGGAGACAGTTCCTGCACTGCTAGAGTGCTGGGGTCGTCAGGAGGAAGAAGAGTCAAACAGTCCGGGTCAAACCAATCAGAAACGCCAAGCCACAAATCGTAACCAAAGAGAAACCTAAAACAAGCCGTGGTCAAAAGCCAAACGGGAGCTAGGTACAAAAAAATCAGAACGTAAGACAGGGTCAGGAAACAAGCCGAGGTCAGGAGCACAGGTAAGCATACAAATGAACAAAACACAGGTAAGGCAGCCAGGAGAATATCGTAGGAGCAGCACTCAGCTTGCAAGGAGTGTATATGTGATTCCCGGATACCGCCCCTGTAGCTGATTGGAGCGGTCTCCGGGTCCTCTGATTGGCTGGTGCAACACGCCCCCTGTCCGGAGTGGCTGGACCTCTGTCGCTCACAGAGCTGTCAGCAGAATGACTATCAGGGTGGGGTCACTGATCAGCTGCTGCAGAACGTTGCTCCCTGCAGGCTGAGCACCGCCTAGCCCTGACAACACCCCTAAGTGAAAAGGGACAAATTGTGCCCAAAGTGTCGATATTTGGTGTGGCTACCATTATTTTCCAGCACTGCCTTAACTCCTGGGCATGTTGTTCACTAGAGCTTCACAGGTTGCCACTGGTGTCCTCTTCCACTCCTCCATGATGACATCACAGAGCTGGTGGATGTTAGAGAACTTGCACTCTTCCACCTTTGGTTTGAGGATGCTCCACAGATGTTCCCTAGGATTTAGGTCTTTAGATATGCTTTTCCAGCCAAGCATCTAATTTTCTTTAGAAAAAAAGTGGTCGTCTTGAAGTTGTGTTTGGGGTCGTTATCATTTTGGAATACTGCCCTTCCAAAAGGAAGGAATCATGCTCTGCTTTAGTATGTCACAGTACATGTTGGGATTTAATCCCTTAATTAACTGTAGCTCCCCACAACCGGCAGCACTCTTGCAGCCCCAAACCATGACACTCCCACCACCATGCTTGACTGTAGACCAGACACATTTATGTTTGCAGTCCTCACTTGGTTGCTGCCACATGCACTTGACACCATCTGAACCAAATACATTCTTCTTGGTCTTATCAGACCACAGCACATGGTTCCAGTAATCCATGTCCTTAGTCTGCTTTTCTTCAGTAAACTGCAGGCTTTCTTGTGCATCATCTTTAGAAGAGGCTTCCTTCTCGGATGACAGCCATGCAAACCAATTTGATGTAGTATGCGGCGTATGATTTTAGCACTTTTAACCTCTGCAGCACTGCTGGCAGCACTCATATGTCTATTTTGAAAATACAATCTCTGAATATGATGCTGAGCACGAACATTTTTTTGGTCGACCATGGTGAGGCCTGTTTTGAGTGGAACCTGACTTGTTAAACTGTTGTATAGTCTTGACCAACATGCTGCAGCTCAATTTCAGCATCTTGGCAATCTTCTTATAGCCCAGGCCATCTTTATGTAGAGCAACAATTCTTTTTTTCAGATCCTCAGAGAGTTTGTTGCCCTAATGTGCCATGTTGAAGTTCCAGTGACCAGTATGACGAAGTGTGAGTGATAACACCAAATTTAACACCTGTTTCCTATTCGCACCTGAGACCTTGACATACTAATGTGTCACATGACACCGTGGAGGCAAAATGTCAAATTGGGCACAATTTGTCCATTTTAGCTTAGGGGTGTACTCACTTTTGTTGCCAGTAATTTAGACATTGATGGCTGTGTGTTATTTGAGCGCACACCAAATTTACACTGTTCTACAAGCTGTACACTGACTACTTTACATTGTATTGTAAGTGGCACATCTTCAGTTTTGTCCCATGAAAAGATAATTTACACATGTGAGGAGTGTATTCACTTTTATGAAATACTATATATACAATGAAGTTAATATTTCATAATTTTGAATATTTTTTTTATTTTGCAGCCAAAGTTAGCATTGCTACATTTCTACTGACTTGACTCCAACAAAATTGACTCTAATTTGACTCCACAGTTCTGGGTTGCATAAGTAATACTAAGTCCCAATAATAAAAGATTAGTTACTTGAGCTACATTCAGTATACCTGAATATGTCCTCCATATAAATGATATAATACCTGGACATCTGCAGTCCTCATGCGCTAAACATACATAAAATGGGCCAATTTTTGATTCCCAATAAGGCTTCATTTACACGGCAGTTGTAAAATACCATCAGATTTACAGTCTAATTTTTGCGGATTCTAAATACTGAATCTGCATAAACACCAACTGTAAACCAATGCCATGTAGACATAGCCTAGAAGCCAGAGATTCAGATCATCTTGCATATCATTATGGTTTTGGCTGCAATATTTTTTGGCTGCAGTGTCCGACAATGATTTCACTTCCTGTTGTGGGTTATCAGTAAAACAGGAGCTTCTTTATCTAAGTTACTGACAAACTTTAACCCTTTAAAGCCCTGTAGCCATCTGCCTTACTGTTTACACTCTTCTTTTATCAATGTCTCAGCTAGGAATATTAGAGATGTTATGCCAATCTCTGCTGCAGAAACACCCACAGCCTAACCAGGAAGTATAAGCCTGAAGCTGGGTGTTGTGGAGAGAAACATCATGGTGAGAAAACCCCCTTCAAGATAAATCCCCACCTCACAAATTTGTCCTCCTACTAAATAAATGATGAAAGTACTTTATGTGCATAAATTTGTTAGGTAACTGTTAATGATAGTGTGGGATACCAAAAAGTACTTAAGATCTGGTAAAGCCAGTTAGGATTTTTGCTAGGCAAGATTGTATTACCACAATACAAAATCTTACCTAGTGCCCTGTGATGCAGTGAATCCATATTGATTACATGTCCACATGGTGAGAGAATGGTAAGAATCCTTAACCCCTTAAGGACCCAGCCAGTTTTGGCCTTCTTGACAGCCCCATTTTTGAAATCTGACATGTGTTACTTTAAGTGAGAATAACATTTTGACACTTTTACCTATCTATGTGATTCAGAGACTATTTTCTCATGACACGTTGTGCTTTAAGTTAGTAAGAAATTATGGTCCATACAATCCTTGTTTGTTTGTGAAAAATATAAAAAATTTGTGAAAAGTTTGAAAAATTTGTCATTTTGAAAGTTCCAAAATTTCTGCAAGCAAGACAGATAACTATTCACCACAAAATAGTTTATAACTACCGTGTTTCCCCGAAAGTAAGACAGCGTCTTACATTCTTTTTACCCCCAAAAGTCCCACTATGTCTTACTTTCGGGGTATGTCTTATATTGGCAGGTATATGGCCCCATACGCAGGTAATAGGCAGGTATATGTCCCCCATAAGCAGATTATAGGCAGGTATATGGCCCCATAGGCAGGTATATGGCCCCATAGGCAGGTATAGGGCAGGCTGTAGGCAGGGTATAGGGCAGGTATAGGCAGCTGTAGGCAGGTATAGGCAGCTGTAGGCAGGTATAGGGCCGTCTGTAGGCAGGTATAGGCAGCTGTAGGCAGGTATAGGGCAGGTATAGGCAGCTGTAGGCAGGTATAGGCAGGCTGTAGGCAATAATATCAAAATAAAAAAACAAACAATCACTTACCTGGATCCCCGCTGCTCCGTCTCCCGCGCTCTCGGCTCTGCTCTATCTTCTTGCCGGCACAGGCGGGTGACATCATCAGGCCGCGCACGCAGCGTGATGACGGGAGCTCCGGACAGCCGCGAGTCTGCGGTCGCCCGGAGGCCACTGCGGAGCACGGAGCGCTCGCTCTGTGCCCCGCAGTGGTATCCCTTCACTTATATGCGCTCCGGAGGAGTCGCATATAGGTGAAGGAATCGCGGACAGTGCCCGGGCCAGCGCAGCGCCCGGACACTGTGCGCTGTACTCGGCATTCAGCTATATGCGCTCCCTGAGGAGCCGCATATAGCTGAAGCGTCCCTGTCGGCGCCCGGGCCATCGCAGCGCCCGAGCGCAGACAACGTACAGTTTACTACGTCTTACTTTCGGGGTACGTCTTACATTAGTCGACCTCCCTAAACTCCCCGCTATGTCTTACTATCGGGGGTGTCTTACTATCGGGGAAACACGGTAGCATCTACCATATGTCTACTGTAGGTTGGCATCATTTTTTAAATGTCTTTTTATTTTTTTACATTAGGGGGCTTAGAAATTTAGTAGTCATTTTTCACATTTTCAAGAAAATTTGCAATATACATTTTTTAGGGACCAGTCCAGTTTTGACATGGCTTTGAGGGGCCTGTATGTTAGATACTCCTATAGATGACTTCATCTAAGAAGCTACACTCCTTAAAGTATTTACAACAGTGTTAAGGAAGTTTGTTAACCCTTTAGGTATTTCACAGAAATTAAAGCAAAGTGGAGGTGAAATTTCAAAATGTAACTTTTTTGCAACTTTTACATTTTTATCCATTATTCACTGAAATACGGTAAATATGACCAGGTAAATGCAACTAAATATTGATTCCCCAGATTCTGCTGTTTTTAGAGATATCCATATGTGGCCCTAGTGCATTATTTGGCGCAGCCGAAAGCCTCAGAATTCGAGGAGCACCTACCAGACTCTGGGGTCTCCTTTTCAATACGATTTTATTTAGGCGCCATTTCAGGTTTGTGGACTCCCTAAGGTGCTAAAACTTAATGAACACCCCTAAAAAGACCCCATATTGGAAACTACACCCCTTAAGAAATATATCCAGAGTATATTAAGTATATCGACCCCACAAGTGTTTCACAATTTTTTTTTCGCATTAGGCTGTGAAAATTAAAAATGTATTTGTTTCCAAAAATCTGCAATTTTAGCTTATAAGGTTTCATATTTAGGCTATGTTCACACGGCTTATTTCAGAACGTATTTACATCGGATTGCCGATCGTAAATACGTTCTGAAATCAGTTGAAAATCAGTTGCAAATAAGTGCCCCTAAGTGTGGCACTTATTTGCAACTGATTTCCCGACGGATTCACCATCTCCAATCATTGAAGGTGGTGAATCCGTCCGTAAATAATTGACATGCACATTGTTTTTCTGTCCGGATTGCCGTCGTCAATCCGCGGCGGCAATCCGGCACGGAACTACGTGTCGTGTGAACGACGAGCCGTATTTTCTATTGAAATCAATAGAAAATAGGCTGTGACTTGTTTCTGACTGATTTGCCGACGGATTAACGATCAATCCGTCGGCAAATACGCGGCGAAATAAGCCGTGTGAACGAGGCCTTACAAGGAATCCTGGAAAAAAAAGCACCCCAAAATTTTTTACACAATTTCTGCCACGTTCAGCAATACCCTATATATGGGTGTAAACTGCTGTTTGGGCGCATGGGAGGGCATACAGGGGAGGGAGTGCTATTTAGCTTTTGGAATGCAGATTTTACTGGGTGCCACATCGCATTTGCAAAGCCCTCAAAGTACCAGAACAGGTGATGTAATATGGAGCTGATATACCACAGCGTATTAGAGTTCACACGATCCCCAGGACGTATGCATACGTCCAGATGCGTTAACCCTCAAACCAGGTCGTTAAGGGGTTAAAAAGAATCTATCGACAATTTTTTTTTTTCCAATTAAAACAGGGTACTGATACATATCTTTTTATCTTAGCCATTTTTTATTTTCTGATTTTAGATTTCTAAATTCATGTCTGAGCTGCTTTTAACCGCATTTAGAGAGATGCTTTACAGCAGCTACATGCGCATAAGAGCCTGTGAATAGGAGGGTACCCACTGACCTCTATAGGAGAGTTTACTATACTTGAGCTAGGACCTGGAAAGACGTCCATGTTGGGGGAGGGGGAGCTGTGACTATCTCCTATTGTTAATGGTGGGTTCTGTGTTATGTATACACATTGGTGTCATTTTCAGTGTAATCCTGCCTGTGCTGGTAATAAGGAGACTCCTGAAAAGTTTTCTACAGAACAGGAAGTTCCAGACTATTATGAGACCTAGCGGCCAAAGAATTTCTAGATTTAGAAATAAAAAAACAGAACCAAAAATCTTAAATAATGAGTTAAACAATAGGTCATTTTCTGATGATACATTCCCTTTAAGCTAAGAATATTAGCAGGTTTATTATTTTAACCTTTTGGTCCAAGTCATAAATTACTTTATGCCACAAGAAGTTTGCCTGTTTCTTTACCCTTAGGGTATGTTCACACTGCATATTGAGGCACGTACTGTAAGCATCGCATGTGTTTTAGAAGTACGCGCTGTCCGGTGCATACTTCTAAAGCACGGGGGACCGGCCCCCGGCTGGCCCGATCCACCTGCATTATCAGTGGCGCGTATTGTATTGTACGACAGGGGAGACAAGACATAATTCATAGTTCTCTATGAGAGTTATGAATTACCGGAATTGCGGCGCACATTTTGGCTGTATTAAAGCGCCAATACATGGCGAAATGCGCGCCGCAATTACGCCGCGTGAACATACCCTTACTCAGTAAGTCCACTACATTGGCTGCGGGTGTTGGTGGCTAATTACAGCTGACATCTGTCGCTAACAGCAGGGAGTGAAGCCAGCTCTGATCCCTGCTGTTTAACCCTTTCAACACCGCAGCATCTAAATACATAGTGCACTGTTACTCCCTCCGATCAGTACCCTCGTGGCAAGATCGCAGGGTGCCGATTGTTTACCATGGCAGTGGAAGCCTAATAAAGGCTTCCGTAGCTAACTTGTTTCTATTACATCTGTCCCCAGATGTAGAAGGGTATACAATTGATTGAGCCCCCTAGTAGTCAAGTACCTTAAGGGGGATAAATAAATCAAAACGGCATCAAAACAAAACCCTTGCAAATATGGCACATGTAAATTTTTTCACATTTCACCCTACTTAGAATTTGGTTTCCTAGTATAAACTATGGTACAGTCAATGCCACCACTAAAAAGTAGATTTGTCCTGCAAAATAAAAGTGATCATATGTCTTTGTTGATGGAAAAATAAAAAAGTTGTGGCTCTTAGAAGGCGAGGAGGGAAAAACAAAGAGCCAAAAATTTTTTGACTGGCTGTGAGGAAGGGGTTAAACTACTTCCAGATTCTATTGATTCAACTTAGAGTGGTGAAATTTGTATATAAAAACTCAGTATATCACTCACTTTACATAACTAAGGCTCATTTTGATGTGTATGCATTAGCTTTGTTATCGGGCTTACGGGTATGTTCAGTTTTAGGGTCCACACGCCAAGTAAAATGTACTTGACGGATTCTGCTATTTAAAACCACATCGAATGACACGGTTTTCAATGAGCATTGTATTGCATATGGATTTAGGATTGTTTTTTAAGTTGCGGTTTACAGTCAGAAAAGGGTCCCATTACTTTTTATGTGGAATCCACACACAAATGTCTGGGACAAGATTTACACGATTTAGGTTTTTAGCCATCCCTATTGACATCAATAGTAAATTTCCATGTGAAATACGACCAAAGAATAACATGTTCTATGTTTGTTTTATGGCAAAAACTGAATTACAAGGTGTATTTTCTATTGATGGTAATGGGAATGATTTAGTTTCAGTTTTAGATGAGTATTTCCATCAAATGCTTGTTGCTTGGACATAGCCTTAATGTGTCGTAAAAACTGCAATTTTTCGCATATAATCCTTAAGGTCTTGAAAGGGTTACTCATTTACCTCTTTAAATGTATGTCAGTGTAGGGGATTTGGAGCCTTTGAATACAAAAAAAGTAGATTAAAAAAACAAAGCTCAAATCACTAATACGGTATTAAGAGATTATTCAACACAGCACTTTGGATTTTAGATTAATAGAAGAAAAAACTTAATGTCTTTTATTTATGTTATATACAAAATCAATATTAAAATTATAGTCTTATTAAAACATCTGAAGTTAAAGATTCCCTTTCCAAAAGCCTCAGACCACAACCTGATCCCATAATCCCATTTTCACCAAACACCAGCTGCCCTCTTGGCCTGGAGCACATTAAGCATTTACTATGGTTATAATATTACGGCTAGTAGGCCCTGAATTAAAAATCCTAGTGTACTGGTTAGAACATAACATGGAAACACATTCGACTCCTTTCGGGTTTGTGATCTTTTGCCAGTCATAGAAAATAATTGCAAATGTCCACACAAAATAGTCCAATGTTATAGATTTGATGATACATTTATTACTGTATATTACAGTTAGAAGACTCAACAGCAGACAAAGTCTATTAACTAGTTCAGCATGTTTGCAAAATCTTTTTCTATGTCTTTTCTTTACCAGCTAATTTAAACCTCTCCTTGAACTTTTTTTTTTCAAACAAAACATATGAAATTTCTCATGGGTAACGTCAGCCTTGTAAAATTAGTTAAATCTACTTCAGCTTTGAAACATTTTAAAATCTGCAGGAATGGGCCAAAGCCACGATTTCCTTAATTCCTATGGCAACCAGTCACATGATCAGCCATTTTTATAAATCTAATAAGGTTCCTAAATTGGCTATGTACATTACTGTTTAAAGTGAAACAGCACTTGACTGAAAAACTACTTTTGGTTCTGGTTGCAGTGGTGTACATAGAGGATTGGGGTCCTAACAAAAATCAAATTTATGTAACTTTCAATAATGCTTGACACTGTGACACTCCTAACCATATCAGCAGCTCTTTCATCCCATTTTAATGTTCGCCATCTGTTTGCTAATAAACGAGCAACCCCACATACCCATTAACGTGGGGGACAGATTAACCTGCAGTGGGTCCAATTCCCTTCAGAGGCCGCACAGCAGTCTTGGTCTTTATCTGTGGTATACAGTGAAGGAAATAAGTATTTGATCCCTTGCTGATTTTGTCCCACTGATAAAGACATGAACAGTCTATAATTTTAAGAGTATAATTTTAATTTTAACATTGAGAGAGAGAATATCAAAAATAAAACCCAGAAAATTGCATTGTATACATTTATTTAAATTTATTTGCATTTTGCTGAGAGAAAAAAGTATTTGATCCCTCTGGCAAACAAGACTTAATACTTGGTGGCAAAATCCTTGTTGGCAAGCACAGTAGTCAGACTTTTTTGTAGTTGATGATGAGGTTTGCGCACATATCAGGAGGAATCATCTCTAAATCATTAAGATTTTGAGGCTGTCGCTTAGCAACTCGGAGCTTCAATTCCCTCCAAAGGTTTTCTATGGGATTAAGGTCTGGAGACGGGCTAGGCTACTCCATGACTTTAATGTGCTTCTTTATGAGCCACCCCTTTGTTGCCTTGGCTGTATGTTTTGGGTCACCGGCATCGGCATGGTGCACCACACGTTTTGCACCCTTATGTATTGCTTTATTTATATGCAATTGTAATATCAGCAGCCACCCACCTCATGCCCTGAGGATGTGCGAGTGTTTGTTTAATGGGTATTTTTGCATTTCTGCAGTCTCTCCATGCATTATACTGTGTTTTTTCTGCATACTGGTGTGAACAGGTACCAAGCTTATGTGCAGTCTGTATCATTTAATTGTTCCCTTAGCAGTGGGAGCTTTTAGTTGTTATTCAGCAATCAGATGCACCTGTCATGTTTCCCAGGAGCATATAAGGCTAGATGCCTGCTCCTGGGCTCAGTTTAGTCCAGCTATTGAGCTGTGAACACGGCCCACAATGGTGGTGTTCATTGTCTTGCTGGAAGACCAAGCCACGACCCAGTTGTCAGGTTCGGCTTACCAAGAGGCAAACCAGAGACCTGGATCCTGTGGACCACCGCAAGCGATTGTATTAGCCACGCCAGGGAGCGGAGTCTAAGTAGGTCCGGTTTTCACCAGAGCCCGCCGCAAAGCGGGATGGACTTGCTGCGACGGATTGCTACCAGGTCGCTATCCCTGACGTGACTTGCTTGCGGTGGCTGCTGAGGTGTGGCACGGTACAAAATCGTGGAGCAGGCTCGTAGTCGGGGACAGGCAGGAAGTTCAGGACAGGCGGCTATGGTTCGTGGTCGAGGGACAGAGGCAGAAGATACAGTACACGGAAACAAGACTAGATACTCGGGAACGCTTCCTCTCTAGGCACAGGGCACTATCGATTCGGCAATGTGATAAGGAAGGGGCAGGACTTAAATAGGATCAGCACCTGGTGAAACTAATCACCGGCGCGCTGTCCCTTTAAATTGAACTGCAGTACCACACGCGTCCGCCAGCAGCAGGAGCGCGGCGAGGTAAGTGGACTGCGCTGCGGGGGTGCGGGTGTACTTGCGACCCGACACAGAGGTCGCAGGGACACTCGTGACAGTACTCCCCCCTCTCCCCACTCTTAGGCCTCCCACGCTTTCTAGTCTGCAGAAACCTCTTCAGGAGGTCCCGGTGCAGGATGTTATCCTCCTGCTCCATCAAGCTTTCCTCCGGCCCAAACCCCTTCCAGTCAACGAAAAAAAATAGTCTCCCCCTAACAGTCTTCATGGCCAAAATCTCCTTAATAGTAAAAACATTGGTGGAGTCAGCTATGGGAGACAGGGGAGCTACGGGTCGTGAGAACCGATTGAGGAGGAACGGTTTGAGCAGGGAGACGTGGAAGGAGTTTGGGATGCGCTTAGTAGGAGAGAGCCGGAGTTTGTAGGCCACAAGGTTGATGCACCTCAGGACTTCAAAGGGACCTAGAAAACAGGGCCCAAGCTTATAGCTTGGAATTTTGAGGCAGACATACCGGGCAGACAACCATACCTTGTCCCCTCGGGCAAAGGACTGAGGTGGTCTCCTTTTCTTGTCAGCCTGACCCTTCATACGGGCAGAGGCCTGAAGCAAAGACTGGCGTGTCTTCTCCCATATGACAGATAAGTCACGGAACAGACTGTCTACCACAGATACATCAGAGGAGGCGGGGGGCAGCGGAAGGGGTGGGCGGGCGTGCCGGTCGAAGACCACGAAAAAAAGGGGATGCCCCAGCAGAATCAGACTCCAGAGAATTGTAAGAAAACTCAGCCCAAGGCAAAAGGCTAGCCGAATCGTCGTGGCGAGTAAACACAAAGTGGCGGAGGTAGGTACCCAGGACCTGATTCACCCTTTCAACATGGCCCCTTGGGTTGCAGGGGGTAAAGCCGAAAAAAAAAGTCCGTTTGAATTTTAAAATTTCAAGGGAGAGAACCCCCGCCAGAAAACTTGAGACAACCTTTTAAAAACCCCCAAAGGGAAAACGATATTTTAGTGGGAAATCCATGCAAATTTTAAAAATATTTCTGGAAGAAGAGACAGCCCAAAGTGGGCAGAAGGGAGGCCCAGGAAACGGGAATTTAAGTGCGCCCCTTTTTTGAAAATCGGTCGTGACCCCCCAAATAACCCGTTTTTTTAAAAAATTGCCCGAGGAAAGGGAATCGGGGATGGGAATCCGGCAAGTGGACCCTTTGGGGCTGTTTGGGGAAAGGCCAGAGGTTGGGAGGGCCGCCGGGTTTTTAAAGGGAGGGGCTTTGGGCGGGCAACCCTTACATACTTTACAAATTCTTTTATATTTTGGCCACCAGTTAAAAAAGGGCAATTCAGGGAAAAAGATTCCCAACCAAATGATTTCCCCTTTTCGAGAAAAATGTCCCCGTTTCGGGACCTTTTTAAAAGCCGGGGGGCACTACGTTTTAAACCCGGGGGATACATTTTGGGGGTTCCGTGAGCCGCCCAAAATCAGACTTCGGGGGGGACTATGTGCCCAGGAAATGGGCCCCTTCTCCCAAAAAAACATTTGACACGAGGGAAAGGGGTTGGCTTTGACATTCTTCTCCCCTGGTGGAATGGGTAAAAAAATTAAAACGAAGAGAAAAACAGGACCCCCTGGCTGGGGTTGGGTTTTAGCTTCCTGTTTTTGGGGGTAGAGGGGAAATTTTTTTTGCCCCCCCCTTTGGGGAAGATGTTTTCAGGATGCCGAAACCCCCTCCAGGGGGGTGGCGCCCAAATTTTCCAGGGCAAAAATTAATGGCCAGAAGTTCCCCCCTCCCCGATGGGTTTTTAATTTCTTTACGTTTGCCTTTTAAAGGGCCCTTTTTGGGGGGAAATTTCTCGGCCCCCACGGAAGAGGCTTGACCTCCAAGAAAAATGGATTTTTCATAACCGGCCAAGGGGTAAGACGGGTGCCGAGGGGAAGGGGCCTTTTAAAAATTTGGTGAAGGCCTTCGGGGGCCGGGCGGCCCTAAACCTGGGGGTTAACCCTGTTTCCTGGGGAGGGCCAAAAAAAGGGGCCCACCAAATTTAGAAGTGGGGGGTGAACTGCCTTTTAGTAATTGCGAAACCCCCCGGGGAAAAGTTGTATAGCCCCAAGACTGGGCGGGCCAATAAGGGCAGCAAGGAAATTTAGCAGGGTCCATATGTAGTTTCCCCTTTTCGGAGATAAAGTATCCAAAAAACGGGGGGCTGGGTTTGGGGGATTAAGGGATTTCTAAAATTTGGGGATAGAGGTGGTTTTTGCGCAAACGCCTCATAACCTGGTACGTGGTTGGGGGGGACTCCGGGTCGGGTGAGAAAAAAAAAAGGGTTTCCCTCTAGTTTAAAACCCCTACCAGTTTTTAAAAAGGGGTCCTTTGGAAAATTTTTATTGATAATTCCCTTTGGGAAAAGCCGGGGGGGTTGCACCCGGGAAGGGCCAAAAAACCCGGGATTCGAAAAAGCCCCCCCGGGGTATTTAAGGGGCCCTTTTTCCCCTCATCCCCCCTTTTTGACCAAAAAGGTTAAAAGGGGTCCTCGCAGAACCCAATTGGAAAAAATTTTTGGGTTTCCCGGGGGCGATCAAAGAGCTCGGTGGGTGAGCGGGAAAGGATTACCGATTTTTAATGGTGATTTTTGAAGGGCCCCAAAAACTCAATGCAAGGGTTTTCAGGGACCCGTCCTTTTTTTCCACAAAGAAGAAGCCCGGAAACCCCGTGGGTTTCGGTGGATTTGCAGATGAAGCCCCCACTTGTTTTTTTTTGGAAAGTAACAGACTTGCCTGGGGCCGGGGGCAGAGAGAGGGTCCAAAAATACCCCTGGGGGGAATAGAACCGGGGGAAGGGAGGGCAATAGGGGGTTTATAGGGGCCGATAGGAGAAGAGTCTCGCTTTTTTTCTCCAAAAAAACATCCGGAAATCCCGATACGGGGGCCGGGAACCCTTTTAGGGGGCTTGGGAGATTGCTGGGAGGAGAGGAGTTTTCACACCTAGGGACAAACCCCTCCCACGAAGCCTAGGTGCCCTTTCATTTTCCCCGGGCAATTTCTGGCGAAAACGGGCAGCCCCCGTGGAAATTTCAGGGCTCCCAGTAAGGGCCAAAAAGGGTTTTTTTCCCCGAGGTTTTGTTAGCTCCCGTTTTGGGGTAAAAATGAGCCCTGGGCCCCCTGCCCTAGCTTTTTTCAAAGTCTGGCTGCAAAGGAAGGGCCCTAGGAAACTGGGACTTTTTGGGGCAAAACGGTTTTGAACGGGCTGTCACTTCCGAAAGGGAAGCTCCTCCCGTCTCCAGAAAACGACGTTGAGGGGGAGTGGTAATGGATTTGCTCAAATCAAGGAAAAATCGGGGTCCCTGGTGGGGGGGGCACCTTTTTTGGTGGAGAGGAAAACCCCTTTTGAAACGAGTCACGCAGTGCTGCCCTCGTTCCCGGGCCAAAAACTGAGGGCCCGGTGGGGAAAATTTCCCCAAAACGAATCCCCTATGGAGGAGTTCCCCTTTTGCAGGTTCAGCAAAGCGGTTTTACGGGCCCCGAGGAAGCGCGGGGGTTTTCCCGAACACACTTTGGGAAATCCTGGGGAAAAAAATTAAACCCCGGTCAGCGTGACGGGGTCGCCTCGGGCCCAAAGTGGGGTTGCCCGGCTTTGGGCCCTTTTCCCCGAAAGCAGACTGACCACGGAAAGGGCCCCCTTAGAACCCTTTTTGACGGGAAACTGTTTTGGCCTTTTTTTCCACGGAGAGAGAGCATCGGGGGATGAAGCCCCCCCAGGCCCTTGGGGGCCCCATCAAAATTTCCGTTTAGAAAGGACAACCGGGGGTTGGGGCCGGCGGACATTACCCGGGGCTGCTGGCCCCCAAGGGGGTCCAGGCAGCCGAAAACTGCTGTGAAGGGGGTGAGTAACTGCTGCCAAACATCGACGTTAAGCTGTTTTAAAGGGTTTTGGGGTTTCTGAGCGATCTTCTTGGATTGCTGGGCCAAAGTTTGGGGATGATGCAGTGACCTCCCAAAAAGGGGACCTTTGGGGGGATCCACGGGGGAATCGAACCCGTCCCGGGTTGGCTTACCAAGAGGAAAACCAAAAGACGTGGATCCCTGGACCACCGAAAACGATGGGGATTAGGGCCACAAAAGGGGGTGGAAATCTAAGTAGGTCCCCCGGGTTTTTTCCGAGCCCCCGCAAAGCAGGTGGGAATTGCTGGACGGGTTGCTACCAGGTCGCTAAACCCCCGACGTGAAAGGTTGGGTGGGCTTTCCAGGTGTAATGCGGTACAAAATAGTGGAGCAGGGTCTAGTCGGGGCAGCAAGGGAAAGGGCAGGAAGGCGGGGTTTTTTGGTTTTGTGGTCGAGGGAAAAGAGGGCCCAAAGATACAGTACACAAACAAGACTAGATACTCTGGAAAGCTTCCTCTTCTAGGCACAGGGGACTTTTCGATTTGGCAATGTAAAAAGGAAGGGGCAGGAAATTTAAATAGGACAGGGGCCCTTTGAAAAACCCAATCTCCGGCACGCTGGGCCCTTTAAATTGAACTGCAGTACCCCCGCCACTAGGGGGGGGGAGGCACATTCCCCCAGCAGAAGGAGCACGTGCCCGAAGCAGAGCAGGAGCGCAGCGAGGTAAGAGGACTGCGCTTTGAGCGCAGGCCGGGGGCGAGGCCCCTGCTCCAGTGGAAAACCGGGGACTGGGGCGGTAGTGTGCCTGCGACCCGACACGGAAAGGGCGCAGGGACCCTCGTGACACCAATTTTTAAATTTCCCCGGCGGAGGGAAGGAGGTTTTTCACTCAGGATTTTTTTAGTAAATTTCTCCTCCATTTTTCCCATTTTTGTGTAAAAATTGTCCCGTGCCCCTTTGAAGAGAAACACCCCCCAAAACAAAAATGTTTCCCCCTAAAGTTAACGGGTGTTTTTTTGGGGCAAAGGCCGCATTCTCTTGTCCCAAAAAACCCGTGAGTTGATTTAAAGATGAAAAAAAAAATTTTTTTTCTTATTTTGACCCCTGCACCTTTCCCAATTTACTCACAATCATCCAAAGGTTTTTTTTTGACCTTTTTCATATGGGGGTACAAAATGTGACCCTTCCCTTTAGCAGGGGGCTTTTAGGCATGGCCCGGAAATTTTTAAAACCCTTAAAGCATTTAAGTTTTCCAATTTGGTTTTCCCTTTGGGGAATTTTGGGCCCAGTTGCCTTTTTAAAACATTAACAAGTACCCCACCATGTGGTTTTTTTGGGTTATCTCTTACCCTTCCTCATGTTTAAGGGTAACCCACCTGATGAATCTTGCATTTGGGGGCCCGATCAATGTTGATGGACAGTCCCCTTTTTATTTCTTCCATTTTCATTTCTATTGTAAAAACAATTTGGGCTCATTCTCACCCACATCTTAAATTTTTTGGTTTTGTACCCCTTCCAGTTTGTGCAGGGCTAAAGATCCCTTTTCCCTGACCCCCTTTAAAAAAAACCCTTTTGGGCTTTTCCCCGTTTTTAGAGGTTAAAAAAAAGTCTGATTTTAAATTTAGTCGTGGACAGGGGTCCCTTTTTTAAAGGTTTGGAAATATTTAAACAGTTTTCTTTTAAAGCAGATAACGAGTTTTAGATGTTCTAACTGGGCTTTAGGAGCCGAATCTTAATGGTGGTAGGGGTCAAAAACTTATTTCTCTTAAAAAAAAGTTCAAGTATTTTATTTTTGGATTCTATTTCAATTTTTAAAATTTAAACCCCCCTTTAATTTTAAGGGTGTTTATGTCTTTTTCAAGGGGAAACATAAAAAAAGGAAATAAGCCCTAATTGTAGTAACATTAATTTTTTCAATGCCAATCAATGTTAAAAGGGTTGTCCAACTTATATATAAAAACTAAAAGTAAATAAAAAGTGTTTATCCGCTTCCAATATCACACAATAGTGTCCGATTCTAAATATAGTATAATGACTTGTGATATGCTGATGCTTAGTAGAGGGCAAAAAGGCAATTCAAAGCTCTACAAACCATATGGTGCTCTCCCCAGGGAGAGTTGTTCCCCTTCCTAAATATAGTATGGTGAAGTAGTGTGTTAGTGTGGTAGTGACATTGTTGTACACAGTGGATGGATGTTGAATCCCCGAATGAGATTCAGAAAAATCCACGATATATTGCTATGCTCGAATTTTATTGTACAACAAGGAATAAAGTAGATTCTCCGATTTACAGGCGACATTAAGTATATGATTTGTGGAAATCCAGATTTAAGAGAAAATAATTTGGCAAGGAATATGCCTTCCTCAGTTCATATCTGGGGTGTGAGGAAAAAAAATGCCCAGACGCCATTGATATCTGCAAGCTAGATATCAAATGGGTCTCCTGTGACCACAGAATAAATTAATAAAAATGCATAGTTTACACAAAAAATGTATAGGATATTAGTGCTGTGAACACTAACGTGCACAACTACCAGTATAATAAGTGTATAACAGTGTGCCAATAATATATAGATATGAAGACAACTATAGTCATACTGCCAATTGCACATTAAAATAAATAAATGTCCCTACCTGACAGACTGTGATGCTTCAAGCATCTTGTGTACTGCTATGTCTACTGTCGATATAACTTTAGTAAATCTACAGTGGTGAGAAGCAAATAAAAATTGAGAATTCACCCACCACCTAACATAAAAATAGCAATCAAAGCAAGACCATGCTGCCATATAAGCTAGTGCCCCGGCCAGTGGCATCTCAGGTTCACCTTCGTCAAAGCAGCACATAATTAGTGTCGCTGGGCTGGGATAAGGTTTTCTGGTTCCCTAGGCAAATAAGGAACAAAGCGCCCCCCAAATGGAAAATTCAGCCCACTCCATGCCTACTTGCACTCCCTTTTCTGCTTGAGAAGAAGTGGTGCCCTAGGCGGTCGCCTATCCTCACCTACCCATCGTCCCGGCCCTGTAGTGACGTCACTAAGAAAAGCTATGGGAGCTACACTGCTCTATTTACCAAATTGCAGTCTGGCTTTGCACACCTTGATATCGGACTAGTTTTAAAAGAGCTGTCCAACTTACCTTTGAAAACTAAAATTAGACGACTGGTCTCTAATAAAACAAGAAATATCTATACTTGCTGAAGCCAGTCGTGTTCCTTGGTCACTGGTTTGTGATCGCCGCCTGAAGCCAATCAGTAACTTTAGCAATCAGGTGCCACTACATTTGAAAGTGTGCAAGCGCCATTGACTCCTTGAGTGATCATGTCAAGTGGATGGCACATTATCTTCTCATGGATTCGTGTTCGCAGAGACAAGTTCCTGTCGGGGTCGTCCTTGCCAGGGCGGCTACCCCCAGCTTTAGGCTTGTGTGATTTATGGTGGCATTATACATTCTTTTCCAACTAACGGCATTCCTTCTGCACGGTCTGATGATTGGCTGTGTATACTAAGTCGCCAGGGTACCTATTCTGTTAATTTTGATAGTTTAACTCCATTTATTTTAGTAATATAATATTAAAAGCTAAGTTTACCGTTTCTGCCATTCTTCATTGCCTGTAATTTTTTCTTGTACTGGCTTAGAGTATCTCTCACCATCTGTTATAATTCCCGCCAGTTAAGAATCTTGGGCAGTGCATGTAGTAAGACATGCTGGCAATAGGATACTATGCAAACAAAATCTATCACTTGTCCTAAAAAAAAAATCTCAATTCAGTCCCACGTAAAAACATGTAGGTAAAAACCAAAATCATGAGGCAACAAGAGTGTTCTACTCCTTTCAAGTCTCACACAAAGGACTCTAAGGCTATGTTCACACGGGTCAAATTGGGGCGCATTTCGCCGTGTATTTCACGGGTACTGCGCTCTAATACGAGCGAAAGGCACCCCATTCATTACTGTAATCCACAGTTCTCATAGAGAACTATGGATTACGCCTCCTCTCCCCGGGCGTACAATACGTCGCACGGGGAGATAATTGACATATAATTTATTCACGGCGCTTACGCGCCATGAGTAATGACAGTCTATGGGGCCGGCAGCCTGCCGGCCCCCCCACATCGCGGGAGTGCGCGCCGGTCGGCGAGAGCTCCCGAACACCCGGCGTAGTTGCGGGGCACACTGTACGCCCTGCAATTAGCCATGTGAACTGAGCCTTAGTCATAGGCTAACACAGTGGAACAGGAAACCATGGAATATAAATACAACCTTTAATCAAAAACACAGGTGTGCATTAACTCTCCATATTAAAGAGGATAACATTGCATAAACCCATAACATTGGAGGAGTAAACTTATTGCACATCGCTTTGTACATTTAGGATAACATTACCTGACATGATAAAAATAAATCAATAAATTACATAACTGCATAGTTCGGTTGAAAAAAGACATATGTCCATCAAGTTCCACCAAGGTTGGGGAAAAATGTGGATGAAGGGAAGAGGATAGGGGTTTTTTTAAACTTAGTTTCCCTTACTGATGAAGACTTTGGACCTCATAAGACCAGAACGAATCTGCCCTAAAGGAATATTTCATTCCTTTATAAATATATATACGATCATTCTTTAAAATTCATACCTGATGGATATCTGGTGTTCATCATGAGTATCCAAAATGCTTCCCTATATTTGAGCTCTTTAGCTCAATCCCCACCCCTCAGTGTTTTTTTTTCCCACTCATATGGCTATAACTTACAGACTAAATATATATTCTTTGTGGTATGTCCAAAAAGTGTCTGGAAACTAATGAAAGACAATGGGTCTTACGTATGAAAACTGTTTCGCAGTAAGACTGTCTTTGTTGCTTGTAGCAACCATTCAGAGCTCGGCTTTCATTTTTCTAGAGCACTATATGGAATGAAAGCTGAGCTGTGATTGGTTCTTTTGAGCAACAAAGACAGTCTTATGGTGAGACAGTTTTCATACATAAGACCCATTGTGCGAATATTGTGGATTGGCTCTCTTTTTGAAAAATTGTGTATGGTGCTTACAAAGACATTTACAACCATTAGTACTTAGATCACCCAGTTTCTTCAATGATTCCAAAGAAGACCTTAAAATAATGGATAAACTAGTATGGAAAGAAAATTTCTTTTGCCTGACATGCGACATTGCAGCATTGTACATACTATTCACAAAAGCACTGTTAGCATTAGAGGATCAAATGCATAAATACACTAATTAAAGTGAAGACTTTAAGGATTACATCTTGTCTGCCACGTCTTACTTCTATTACAACACAATTATTTTTCATTTGATCAAAACTTTTAACTCCAACTACAGGGCTGCCCAATGGGAGTTTGCTTCTTACAATCTTTGTAAACATTATTGCCATATGGTGCGAAGAAAAGTATAATAATTCACACAATAATCCCTCCCTTTTTGACATTTTTTGCTATAGAGGATATATTGATGAAATACACTTTTAATCTGGCGTGGCCTGGAATTTTCCACACAAATATTTGTCAGTTATTTGAACCACAATGACAACAATCTGTTTTGTGCTTTTAATTATGATCATACGTCCATTTAGTTTCTTGATGTAACCCCTTCCCCCCGCATAGTGGAAGTACACTGTTGGGGATCAAGAATTACTGGCCATTAAGTTGGCTTTAGAAGAATGGCGCCATCTACTGGAAAAGGCTTGTTATCTTGTCAACATCTACACTGACCACAAAAATCTACTCTATCTCTAGATGGCCCAGCATCTAAATCCTCGTCAGACTAGAGTGTCCCTTTTCTTTTCCAGGTTCAATTTCCTGATGCACTTCAGACCTGCTGATGTCAAGGCTGATGCCCTCTCCCATGCTTCTGATGTAGTAGAACTGGAATTCCCTCCTTAGCAAATTTTTTCTCCCAAATGCCTGTTCTCTGTAGCTCCCATCAACCTCCAAAATGCACCTGGGGGAAAGTTCAATGCATCTGTCACTCAGGAGAAGGATTTTGAAGTGGGGACATTGCTCTGTGGTGGCTGGGCACCCAGGAGTTCGAAAGTCATGTCAACTCATATCTCATTACTACTGGTGGCCCAATCTTGTTACAAATGTCAAGGGCTTTATTGAAACTTGGGCCACCTGTGTCCCAATTCAAGCCTTCTGCAACCTCTGCCTATGACGGATGCCCTTTGGACCAACATTGCCATGGTTTTTATCACGGATTTACCTTCCTTGAACAACACAGTTATTTGGGTGGTTACAGATCGATTCTCAAAAATGTCTCACTTCATGCTATTAAAGTGGTTGTCTCACTGCAAGGATTGCTTTTTATGTTAAAGATCTTGCAAAAACATGTCACATTGCAATATAAGTCCATTAACAGTGTCCTACCTATTCCTAGATATCCCCTCTTGTATGGGCTGCATCAGTTCATCAGATCGCTATAGCCAAATACCTGTTTAATCTCTCATGATAGGCTGCCAGCACTGGAAGCTACAGACCTGGCTTCTACTGCAGCCTAGTAGAAGCCAGTAAACAAGTCCCTGAATTCAAAATAAAACCAAGAAAACAGGACTGACGGAAGATGAATCAATGTAGTGAGACAACCCCTTTAACTGGTCTTCCTTCTACTCCCAAATTAGCCAGCCTCTTCTTCCTCCATACATTCTGTCTGCATGGACTTCCCCAGCAAATCGTCTTAGATTGAGTGGTCCAATTTGTGTTGAAATTCTGGTATGCTCTCTGCTGTCATCTACAGGTGACGCTAGACTTTTCCTCATCATACCATCCTCAGACAAATGGCCAGGTTAAAGGGGTGAACCGGGTTCGTCTCTGCACAAAATGATGACTGGCCAACCTTCTAAAGAATTCTCGTATAACCACCTGGACTCTTACTCTGCCAGTATTTCACCCTTTTGCATACTTTATGGCCAGCATCTTCGTCCTCCTCTCCCACTACAAATATCTCTAATGTCCCTGCTGTGGATGCTCAAGTCCAGGACTTTATGACTATCTGGTGGGAGACATGGCGCTTCCTACAACAAGCAGTTTGCTACATGAATAGTCAAGCCAACAAAAAGAGAAGACCACCTACAATCTTTGCCCAAGGAGATAAAGTATGGCTATCCACAAAGTATATACAGCTGAAGATTCCCAGTTATAAGCTGGGTCCTTGTTTTTTGGGTCCTTTTGAGGTGCCGCAGTGGATTAACCCAGTGACCTATAAATTCCGCCTTCCTCCTACCATGCGTGTTCCGAACGTCTTCCACATCTCTCTCATCGCCATTGGTCCTCAATCGCTTCTCCTGAAAGGTTGCTTCGTCTTCCCCTCAAGCTGATTCCACCAGTGTTTTCGAAGTTAAAGAGGTTATGGCCAACAAGACTATTAGGGGTAAGTGGTACTATCTTGTGGACTGGAAGGGGTTCGGGCGAGAAGAGAGGTTCTAGGAACCAGAGGACAATGTTCTTGACTGAGATCTCCTGTTAAAATTTCAACGGACAAAAAAGAGGAGGAGATCTAAGGGGGATTACTGTTAAGGGTGTCCCTGCTCCCTGCAGTGTGGGTTGTGGGCGCTCCTGTGTCTCTAACCCTGCTGGTCCAGACATGGGCAGCGTCAAGACCCGCGTGTCGGGCCACGGGCACACTTGTAACAATATATCCCGCCGCTTGTACTCCCCTCTCCTCACTTCCAGCTGGCATGCACATCCCTTGTCTCTAAGGCATGCAAAAGCTGGCTCTATAAAATTTAAAGCGCAAGCTCGTCAGTAAACTTATTATAACTGGGTGCTGACCCGATTTAACAATGCCTCTTACCCCTTGCCGGATCTATGTTTCCTCATTGCCTTAGAAAAAGCATTCCTAGTATATCTGACTCTACCGTAATCCTGACCTCCTGCCTTTGACCCGTGGCTACACTTTGCCTGCCGTTTGTCCTGACCTTTCTTGTCCCCAACTACGGGCCTGTCATACGAGTCTGTACCTCGCTACACCTCAGCTGCCACCGCAAGCAAGTCACGTCAGGGGTAGCAACTTGAAGGTCTCTTGCCGCAGCAAACCCAACCCACCTTGTGGTGGGCTCTGGTAAAAACCAGGGGCCCCTGAGACTCCGCTTCCTGGTGTGACTTACACCTTCGCTTTGGTGGTTCAGTGGATCCACTACCCACATCCGTTACAACAGTGATGCCAGGAAAAGACATATGAGTACTGCAGCCAACCTCTTGCTGCAGAAGTGACCTCCGACCAGGGGAAAGCAGTGGAAGAATAATGCTGGAATGGAAAAGAGTGGTGAGGAAGGTGTCACTTTTTTATTTTCTAGAGACAGCAGCAACACTTACTCAAATAATGTTTTAACCTGAACAACCCCTTTAGTTGGAGCAACAGAGAACATCTCTCCATAGCGCTCTATAAAATCCATCACTGGTGTTTTTATTGGGAATTGTACATACAGCAAAGTAGACAGGTTTATCTTCATTAAAATAGAACTTGGGCCCTGGTACCTACTGGGCCTCTGCAAAGCTGCAGAGTTTGCACTAGTGATATGTCTAATCTAGCCTATCCAGCCATGCATGGGTACTGTAGACGAACATGGACTGGAAGACTCTACACCTTTATTGACTATTAAAGTTAATAGTGGATGGTCCTGCAATCAGGAGTCCCTCAATTACTAAGAGCAGTGTGTAGTTACAAAGATTGCCTCTATGAGGAGGCATTGTTAAGCTAGTACATTGAATAGATAGCCACTAAGTTTAATGGGAAATGTATAATGCTTAATTTCCCAAATGGTGGTGCTGCATCAGAATTCTGCTACCTGTATTACCCACAGATTACACCAGAACAGGTTATCCTTTATAGGGGTTGTCTCACTACAAAGATTAACTTTCAAAATTTTTGGAACAGTAAATGAAGACTTTTTCCAAATATATTGCTTTGTTGAGGAGATAAGAGAGATTTTATCTGCTCGAGTACACACAGGTTTCTCTAGGTTACTGACCTGCTCTCCCCATCTGTCTCTGCTTTTTGTCTGATACCAGGGAGTAACGTCATCACAGGTCAGACTGCCAGCAGCTTGAAAACAGAGTGTGTTATCTGTAACAAACAAAGAAGACTAATTACTTTTGTTTATTTTAGAGCAGAGCGCTTTAGACTATTTCTCCACAGCACAGCTTTACAGTCATATTTTCAGCATTTTCTGTTTCCTAAAACTGCTGAAAAAAAACGACTGAAAACAGGTAACATAGATTTTAATAGTAAAAATTTTCTGTAGTCTCCACAGCACGTTTTTTTTTCTGATTTTTTTTTGCTGCTGGTCGTTTTTTTGTTAGGTTTTGGTTTTCAAAGAGTTTTTTGTCCTATGCTGTGTAAACCTAGTCTTAGAGGTCATAGAGAAGATCTCCTGCATCGCACAGGCGGCGGCTGTAAATGTTGTATCGCTGGGTCTATGTGACCCAGCGATACAGCGTGTGGCTAGGGGGGACCTGTGAGTACCTCTAGCTCAGGGGCTCAGTCGCAGCTGCGACCGCTGCGACCCCTGTAGCTATGTCACTGTTTATTATAATAGAAAACGATAATATGCAATATTGCTCATTGTTGTTTCTATCATCAATATAAGATATGTACCTATCTTATACCTGAGAAGTAAATTAATCTTGTAACTTAGAGCTTTACATAATTGAAAACAATACTGACTGGAGTACAAACAGTTAATTTTTTTAGGCCAAGAATGAGTGGTCTTGGCCAAGTGCCATACATTTCTTATCACCATTAGATACTCAAGGACAAATACATTACAATGACATCTATAGTTACATGCAGTTGTGTAGAGTATTGCTCATGTCCTTTACACAATAGAAGGGTTACATTTTCACTATATAAACATGTAATAAAATCTTATACGGAACCTTAATCTGACCTTCTGCTCCCCGCCTCTTCTGAGCTGTGAATATGAACGGATTTTGAATATAACTCTAAATGCCAACAAAGTTTTAAGAGGTTTTTCAGATGCAATAAGCGCCAAAGTTGGCAATAAAGGATTTCAGTGGATTGTCTGTCTGCAGGAAAATTGAATTGCTTAGAATAATTCAGACTCTTGGACAAGTTCTAACAGCCATAAATGGTGCAAACTTGCAAGCTCTTCATTTGGATGTAATAATGCCCAGAAAATAATACGAATATCCAAATGCTTTTTACTGCACATCTAAGTGTAACTAAAATAATGGTTGTCACCAATGCAACAGCCTGGAAACATTTTCAAAATGTAGCTACAGTAGTTAATTTTATGCTCCAGACTTTGTGTGTCAGGAACAAAATTTTTTGATAAATGGATATGTAATGGCTGATATTTTAGCCCTCCCAAAGGCAGTTTTTGAAAAGGGAGGGGTTTAAAACCCATGACTGCAACACTTGCTTAGTTTTTCCCAAAGTCCCGGCCACAAACACACACAACACCACCACACACACACACCACCACACACCACACCCCAAACACACACACACACACACACACACATAAATGATCACATTGGGAAAATAGTACTGTATATAAATTTGCCCACACAAAAAAACACCACTAACTTCTCAGTAAACGCTGTCTCCCACTAAGGGGCAAGCTGCCTGTCCATACACCGCCACGGTCTCTGCCAGCAATGTTCTGTAGATTTTGCAGAACATTGCTGGTGGTATGAGTTTTTGGGAAAAGATTAGGTTCTAGAGCAAGGGTTCAAGTTTGGTCCACGGGTGATGCATTGTAGACTTGCTCTAGAGCTGCAGCTTAATCCCCTTTTCCAACCTAATCCACTACTACTGGCTATGCATTATACCAGGAGTGGCTGGCATTTTAACAGCGCTGCCAGTGAGTCGAGATAGAACGTTTGCTGACAGGGCTGCTATCAGACATTTTAAGCCCTTTTTGCCAAAAAAAGTTTGGGCCTTCCACCAAAAGTATTTTTAAAGGGGAGAGGAAAATGCAATTGTGCTATTGATTTAAGGATTAGTTTATTTGGATTTCACTGTATAATTTAATTGACATATTATCTTTTATTCTGCGAGTGAATATGATTTGCCTAATGCCTAATTTATATTGTTTTTTTCTTTCTTACTACTTTTAAAAAAATGTTTTGCTTAGCATCAATGAAGCTGTGTGATTATGGCTCATTTTTGCATGGTGAGATATAGTTAATATGGGTGCCATTTTGAGGTATATATCCCTTTTTGACTTTTTATAATTCCAATTTATTGTGGAATCAAACAAAAACACAATTCTGGTGATTGTGTATTTATTTTAACCCCTTCAGCTGAATGCCTGAAAATTTGTTAATGCCAAAACCCATTTTATTTTTTTAAAGGCAGTTGTTGAGCCTGTTTTTATTCAAGAAAGGTACTTTAGGGCGAATAGTTTAAGTTCACTGCAGAATTTTTTATTTTAAAAAAAGTTTTTTTTTTTGTTTTTTTTTTTACCCCCTTCCATTTCACATTTAATAACGGTTGGGATTAATTCTACAGGGTTTTACGTCGGTGGATACCAAATATGTGTAGTTTTTGTTTTTGTGTGTAATATATGCAAAATTATTTTTTATTAAATATTTATTTTTATTTTTTTTTTTTTTATTTTTTTTTTCACTTTTTTTCTGTGTTTTTTTTTTTACTTTTTTTTAAAATCCCTAAAGGGAGACCGTTTTACATTTTTTTTTTTTTAACACTTAGTAAAGTATTGCATATTCATATATGCTAAATGTTAAAATCTGTGTCAGTCTGATAAGGCGTGTCGGACAGACACAGTCTGTCCTGGGCCCCTGGCTTGATAACAGACGCTTGGGGTACTCAGGTCCCCAGGGCTGACGCAAGCCGTTCCCCGGGCTCTGTCGGGTCACCCGGGCGTTGTTTACCCAACAGAGTGGGAGACCCCTTTGTTGCGCAGCGGGAGGGCTGCGCTGGGTCGGGTTGTGTGTACAGCCCTGATCCAGCGGCTGGGGCACCAGGCCCGAGCCTTTATGTCTGCAGCGACTCTTAAAATGTCATGAGACGATGACCTGCACCAGCCGACGTCTAAAGTCGGCGGGCGATCGTTAAGGAGTTAATGGAGGTGACCATTTGGGATGAATATGGTTATAAAACACACTGGAATGCAAATACTGAAACATTTCATTTTACTATGCAAACGTTCTTTATACTCTTCTAGCCACATAGTCTAGCAGCATGCAGTGGCTTAGTGTCCTCCAGGTGCCAAAACAATGGCATGACCCTTACGCACCACAGAGTCCGGGGATGTTTTTCCCCCAAAAATTTCCCTTCAAATTTAAAGGTACTGACTGGCACAATTTAAAACCCCTTTCCCTGACCTGCTGTCACTCCCATGTTTTCCCCCCTCTTTTACCTTTTGAAAAAAAAACACAGGCCCCAACGGGTTTTGGTTTTAAAATTGTCCACAGCAGCTTTTTAAATTAAAAAAAAACCATAAAAATTTGAAAATTTAGCAAAAAAGGGCATAACCCATTTTTAAAAATTATACATAATATTTCTATAAAACCCTACGACTAGACCACATTTTCCATTAAAAAAAACTAGTACAAAAAAAATCCCCAACCATCCTAAAACCCCCAAAAAATTGGGGGCAGGGGGTCCTTGGAGAAAGGGAGTTTGGGTTTGCCCCCAATAATTACTTTAAACCATTACTCCACCCGGAACCCACTTCCCGGGAAGGGCACTTGAACCCCATAGGAATGGCTAAACCAATTCCCGGGACCCCCGGGGACTTTCCCCTGCAGGACCCCCATCTTCGCCAGACAAAACTGAATTCCCAATAAACCGGGGGAAAAATCAACCCCCTTTTTGACTCCCTTCCCCTTTTTTGTTCCCCCAAATTTCCCAAGGCCCCCCCAAACCCCCGAACGCCCCCTTTTTGACCCCTCAACAACACCACCACCCAACCCAACTGCGCCGAATGACCCACTATCTGGGTGGGCAGGTGGGTCACGATGTCCGCCGCACCACTGAGCTAACTGCTTCCGCGTGGCGACATGTCATATCCGAGGCTCTGCCCACTCCATCCCCAACATGACCCCGCACGTTCCCGGGGGCCGGCCATGGGGCCCCCCCCCTCCTTTCCCCGGGGCCAGTTCCGGAATTCCTTTACTAGGGGTCCCATTATACATATGCCTCCCTGCCAATAATACATATTATTTTGAATTGAAATTTCATAAAAAAAAGTAAATTTTAAATACGTTATGGGTATCTTAATAAACCCGTTAACAGATACTACTGAACAAGCAGTTAATAATATCAATATATTGTTGTTGACCAAACCAGTGTACCAAAAACCAAAAAATTTCCCAATTGAACCCTTTTAAGTGGGTCAAAAGATTTCGGCACATTACCTTTGATTGCCTTAAAAAACCTTTTAAAAACGGTTTTGGGCCAAAACTAGTAAACAGTGACCAATATCACAAGTAATAACCATATACAAGAGCCGAATAATGCTGCCACAAATCTCCTGTATAAAGTGACTGAACAATACAATCATGCTGTTCCTGAGTATAAAACTTTACACCAGGACCATTTCCATCATACAGTGACCATATAGTGATTGATACCAGTGTACATAGGTACCCTAAAAGACATATTTAAATGATTTGGTACAGTTTAATCCCGCGACTCACAAGTGACATTTTCTCTGACAAGTCATTCTCTTTCCCTTTTCTTCTTCATCTGGAATACACCGCCAAAGATGGGTTTCTCCCGGCCTTGCTGTCCCCGTTTGAATTTAGCTATAGAGGGCCCCAGTTAGTTACGTAGGGGCCTTTTTGGTGTTTTTGCAGGTTTAAAAAGGGCCCCCTTTTTTTTGGGTATGGGCCCCCTGATAGTTAGGGGAAGTACATAATTTCCCCAGGCCAGTGATTGGTAGAAAAGGTAGGCTTTCACGTATTTTAAAAGAAAAAAAAAATTCACTTACCCCTGGGGGCCCGTTTCCCAAAGGGAAATCTAAAGGGCCTGTGTTCATATGGGGGGTTCAACATGGGGTTTTGCCTTTTGGGTTCCCCCTGTAAAATTTTTGTTTTAAATTTATGACCATTTATAATAATAATAATAATCTTTATTTATATAGCGCCCAAAACAAATTTCGCAGCACTTTACAATGTAGAGGGTATAATTCCCAGAAAAAAAACCAGACTTTCCCAACGGGAAAAAGCTTGTACGGTGGGACAAAAGGTGTGAGGGCCCCTGCTCGCAAGAGCTTACAATCAAAGGAGGGGTGCCGGGGGGAAAACAAAGGGGGAAAGGAAGGGTGCTTTTTTTAAACAAGGGCCCCAGCCATTTTTATAAATATGGGGGGTTTCCAAAAAAATTTGGTAAACCCCTTGGCCCCCATGGATTTGTACATTTTATAAGAAAATTTCATGTGAGTGCCCTGGGTGTAGGGAGTGGACGAAATGGGGGTTTTGGGGATGGGAAGGGTTTGTGGGGTTAAAGAAATTTAGGGGGTTTTGGTAGGCCTCCCTTTTGAGTTTGATGTGTTTTCAGGACACTCTTAAAATTACGAAGGCTGGGATTGTGCCGATGGTACGTGGTAGGATGTTTCGGGGGAATGGGTCCCAGGAAACTTTGAAAAATTTAAAGGAGGGGCAGGGGAAAGGGTTAAAGATGATTGTGTCTGTAGTTTGATTTTCCGTAGCGGGAGCGGAGAGAGCGGGCAAGGGGGGGTAGACAGAGAGGAGGGGGGAAAATGTAGGGGGGTTTGCAGCACTGTGGAGAGTTTTATGGGGGGAAAAAGTGTTTGGTTTTTATGTTTGTATTCTGTACTGGAGGGGCCCAACCATTTGCGCGAGGGACCCCAGGGTAGAGGCATCAGTTTTGGGGGGGCCTAAAAAAAAAAAAAGGGAAAAAAAGACAAGCCTGGCTTTTGCATTCGGATAGATTGGAGGGGAAGGGGGTTTACGAGGGGAGACCGATAAGCAAGGAGTTCCCAGTAGTCAAGACGAGAATAAAAAAGAGCAAAAAATGTGAGTTTGAGTTTTTTTCCCACAGTGGGAAAAGGACGGATTCTGGAAAATGTTTTTGAGGTGCAAGTGGACGGGAAAGGGGCAAGGGATTGGAAAATATGGGGAAAAGGTTTCAGATCAGGGTTAGAAACCCCAAGACGCGGGGCCTGCTCCCTAGGATTTATGGTGATCCCACACACTGAGGGGAAAATAGCCCCGGTTTTTGGTGGGGTTTAGTTGGGGGGGATAGAGAGGGGGACATGATGTCAGGGGGACAGAGGAAAAGCAGTCCCCTAGTGTTTTGTAGCGGGGGAGGAGTATAGGGGGTACGGAACCCAAAATCTCGGGAGGGTTTGGGGGCCCAAAAGGGGGCTGTATAGATTGAGAAGGGGGAGTGGACCAAGAACTGACCCCTGGGGGGGCCCCCAAGGGCCCAAGGGGGAGAGGAGAGGGGTTAGAACCTGCAAATGGGACACTGAAGAAGCGGTCGAGAGGTAGGAAGAGAAAAAAAGCGAAAAGCGTGTCCGGATGCCATTTGGGCTGAGCTGCTGGGGAGAAAAAAATGGTGAAAAACAGTGTAAATGCTGAGGGGGATCCGGAAAAACCCAACCCAAGGGAGTATTTGCAAGAGTTTTAAAGCAGTGTGGAGATCGTTAGAGATTTTAAAATTTGAGCAGTTTCTGTGGGTTTTGGGTTTCGGGGGAAAACCCGATTGTAGAGGATCCCGAAGGAGTTTGCAGGGTTAGGCGAGAGTAGACCTAGCGTTCCAGGAGCTTTGAGATAAAAAGGGGAAAGGGTTTAAGGGTGGTTTGGTAGTTGGAGCACCCGGATGGGTCCAGGGGGGTTTTTTTTAGTAGGGGGGGGAAATTATAGTAGCCCCGTTTAAAAAGGGGTGGGAAGATCCCCCGTGGAGAGAGAGAGGTTACAGATTGCAGTAAAGGGGAGAGAGGACAGTGGAGGGAAAAAGACTGGAGAAAGGTGGGAGAGAAAGGGGTCGCTTTGAGCAGGTGGTGGCGGAGAATTTCAGGAGAAGCCTTTGGTTTTCTACTTCTTTTTGTCGTTGGGGCAAGAGCTGAGAACACACTAGAGGGTGTGAAAGGGGGGGTAGGGGTGGGGGTTTTGCTTGGGGGTTTTTTTGGGTGAGATGTTTATGCCGGAACTGTCAATTTTGTCTTTGAAGTGGGGGTGGCCCGGTCCTCAGCACAGAGGTAGAGACTGGGGCCTGGGCTCTAGGCCTTTAGGGAAAGGGGGTGGGATGGTGTAAAGGCGGGGGTTTTTGGGGTTTTTTTGTAAGGTTTTTAGATGAGGGGGGGTTTTAATATTTTTTGTTTGGGCGGGTGAAGGGGAGTGGTTAAATTTCCCGAGGGATGAAATTTTTAGTGGAGAAAGGGTTTAAGGGAGCTTTGACCCTTTTTCCAAGAGCTCAGCCACCTGGAGAAACGTTGTAGGAAAAACCCAAGGGCTCGTGGAGTTTTTTGCCAAGGCTGGGGGGGCTTCTGCTTGGTGGGTGGTTTTGTGAGTTTGGGGCCAAATATGTCCGGGTGGTTTTTTGAGAGGGTTTTCGTTTTTTAATTTTGACGCCCGGTCAGGAAAAGGAGGGGGGAGGAGTTGGGGGCAGTGAGGACTGGATGGTGGCTATGAGTTCCCGGGGGGTTCAAAAAGCCCCCGGGTGTTTTAAAATGCCAATCTCGCTGTAGTCCAAAAGGTCCAACTACTTTTAAAGGTTTTCAACACCATGGATTTCCCAAAAAGGGGGTGGGCCCAAAAAAAAATGGGCATGGGTTTATTTTTTGGGGCTGATCCTTGTAAAACCCCCCTCCGCAGGAGTGAAAAGGGGGTTTTTTGCCCCTTTTATTATTGAATTTTTTGGGTAACATGCAGCCAATTCAGAGTCAAATACCACCTCTGTTAAGTAAAGGGTCCTTGCAAAAAAACCAAGGCAAAAAAATGTCAAAGTTTTTCTATTGGAATAGTCTGATGTGAACATACTTTTAAAAAGGGCCCTACAAGACAAATTTGACATTTTAAAGGCGTGATGAAAGTGATTTTAAAATATCCCTTTCTGAATCAGGATGCATGTCCTGACATCTTTTAGACTTTGAGTTGCCTACAGTTATAAGAGACATCAGCTCCCTGCCCCACCATAATTTTCAACTGTATGCACATTGTAAATTTGCTAAATTTAAAAGGTGATAAAAGGGGGGGGGGGGCAACAGTAGCTGCTGGGGGGTTAATGTTTTTCCCTATTGTTTCACAGTCTTTGGGGCCCCCAGTACTGGGCATTATTTCCCCCTGTTAAAAGGAACTGTTTAATAAAGGGACACGTTTAAACCCTTTTTTTACCGCCGGACCCATTTTTTGGCTCTCGACAGAGCCCCTTTTTTGAAATTTCATTTTCATTTTCATGTGAAAAATAATTTTTTGACATTTTAACTTACCTTTGTGATTCAGGATTTTTTTCCCTCTGCACATTGTGTTTTTAAAAGATAGTAAGAAATTTTGGCCCAAAAAATGCTTTGTTTATTTGTGAAAAAATAAAAAAAAATGGGTTTAAAAAATTTTTAAAAAAGTTCCCAAAAATTTTAAACTTAAAAAATTTTTCTGCATGTAAGACAGTTTTTTATTTTTCCACTCCAAAAAAAAAAGTTTTTTTTTTGTTTAAAATAGCCATCTTAAAAAACCCTATTTGTCTGCTGTAGTTTGGCATAAATTTTTTTTAAATGTTTTTTTTTTTTTTTTACGAAAATTAGTGGGCTTAAAAAATTTAGTAGAAATTTTTTTAAAAATTTTCAAAAAAAAATTTGCAATATACATTTTTTAGAGAACCGTCCAGTTCTAACATGTTTTTTGTTGGGGCCTTTGTATGTTAGTTTAAAAATGCCCTTTATCAAAGAAACTACCCCCCTTAAAGTATTCAAAACCGCTTTTAAGGGGTTTTTTTAAACCCCATTAGGTTTTTCCCCCAGGAATTAAGCAAAGTGGGAAGTGAAATTTAAAAAATTTCATTTTTTTTTGCAATTTTAAATTTTTATACATTGTTCAAAAGGAAATACGGTAAATGTGATCAAAAAAAACAACTTAATTTTTTCCCAAAGATTTTTGCCATTTTCAGAGAAATCCCATATGGGGCCCTAGTGCATTTTGGAAAAACCCACAAGCCCCGGGAATAGGAGGAGCACCTAGGGGGACTTGGGGTTTCATTTTCAAAAACCATTTTTTTTTGGGGGCCCATTTTCAGGTTTGCGGACCCCCAAAGGGTTTCCAAAAAACTTAAAAAAACTCCCCAAAAAAATTCCCCCATATTGGAAAACCCCCCTTAAAAGGGAAATTAACCCGGGGTTTGAGTGAGTTTATCGACCCCACAGGTGTGTCAAAAAATTTTTTTAGCGTTGCTGTGAAAATAAAAAATTTTTTTTTCCCCAATAATCTGTAAATTTTAGCTAAAAAATTTTTAATTTTTTTTTTACAAGGAACCCGGGTTTAAAAAAAGCCCCCAAAAAAAACCTTTTTTAGGAATTTTTTCCCAATTTCCCGGGCAATACCCTACTGTGGGTGAAATCTGTTTGGGCGCATAAAGGGGGGGTTACAAGGGAGGGAGGTATTTTGGGTTTTTGGGGAATGGATTTTGGTGGGGCCATGTCGCTTTTTACAAAGCCCCCCAAAGTACCAGAAACAGGTAAAACCCTTCCAGAAGTAAACCCAAAATTTTGGGAAATTCAGCACCCTCATAGATTCATCTGGGGGTTTTTATTGTACTTTTTGGGGGTGCACAGGTGTTACAAAGTTGTTTTTTTTTTTGCTTTGGGCTATAAAAATGGGGGGGGAAAAACGAAATTCCGCCATTGTTTTTTGGGTTTAAATTTTTACCCCGTTGCCGTGCATTTTAAAAAGGGCAGGATATTTTTACTATGGGGGTCGGTACAATTGCAAGGGTAAAGATTTTATTTTGTTTTTTATGTTTTATTACTTTTACAAAATTTAAAAAATTAGTTCTTTAAAAAAATTGGGGTTTTTATGTTTTTTTCTGTTCGATAGCCTTTAAAGTTTTCGTTTTCTGTTACGGAGCTGATTTGGGCTTGTTTTTTTGGGATGAGTTGCGTTTTTTTTTAAATTTCCCTTTTTGGGGGGGATACCCCCGTTTTGATCACTTTTTATTAAGGTTTTTGTGAGGGCTTTTTGAAAAAATTTTTCGGGCCTTTCCTGTAGTTTTTTTTATTTTTTTTTTTTAACCCAGGGGTTTTTTAAAAACCGTCCCATTTATAACTGACATACTATTTTAAAAACCCTTTCCGGGGGGCCCCAAGGTCGATACGATTACGCGATCCCAATTTGTATTTTTTTTTAATGTTTTACTGCTTTTAGAAAAATTAAAAACATTTTTAAATAAAAAAGGAAAAAACACTTTTTTGGCATTGCCATGGGTCTGGGGACCCAAAATTTTTTTATTTTTTGTGAAAGGGAGTTTGGGGTAGGGGCTTTTTTTTTGGGGGGAAAGAGTTGGTTTTTTTTTAGTATAATTTTTGGGGGGAAATTACTTTTTGATCATTTTTAAAAACTGTTTTTTGGAAGGCCCGGGGGGAAAGAAAATTTAATGTAACCCCTAGTAGTTTTTTTTTTATTTTTTTTTTAAAACAGCGCTCACCGTGCATTATCCATGACCAGTTAGCTTTACTCTCTGGGTCGATACGATTCGGCGATACCCAAATTTATTTAGTTTTTAAATTTTGAAGAAATTTAAAAAAAAAAAAGTTTTTTTATTGTGTTAAAAAATTTTTGGGGGAAATGGGCTGTTTCTGAGGCAATAATTTTTTTTAATTTTTCCGTTTTTCGAGCGTGTATGGCCCTTTTTTTTGCGGAATAAAACTGAATTTTTTAATTGGTTAAACCCTTTGGCATTATATGAGTTTTTTTATCACTTTTTTTTCCCTTTTATGTGCTGCAGGATGTAAAAAAATCGAAAATTCTGGGGAAGTTTTTTTTTTTGTTTTTTACGGCGTTCACCATACGGGTTAATTAACTTGACGATTTATAGGGTGGGTCGTTACGCCCCGCGGCGATCCCAAAATATGGGTCTTTATTTATTTTTGATCTTTTTTTGGGGCGATTGGCTTTTGAAAAGGGGGGGAAAAGGGGGTGTTGTGTTTGTTTTTTTTTTTTGTGTTTTTTTGGGTTTTTTTTTTTTTAACTTTTGACTTTTTATTTTTATTTTTTTTCACTTTATCTTCAACAGCAATCTTCAGATTTTTGGGTTAAAAGGGCGGCCAGTGCACAGTATTTGGGCACGGGGTTTTCTGGTCGCCAAAACAACCCCTGCCCCCCCATGCCCAAAATTAGAGATGGGGGGGAATTTCTAAAAAATTTCGTTTCGGTCATTTCCCAAAATTTTTCCGACAAAAAAAATTTGGGTTTCCCGAATTACTTCGGCCAAATTCGCGTTAAAAAGCAGCTTTTTCCCAGGCGGCACAGGGGCCTGCAGGGGGCTGTAGAACTTTTTTGCCATGTTTTAAATATGCAGGGGAGTTTGGGTTTTGGGTCTTCTTAAATGTTGTGTTTTAGTAGGGACACGCACATAAATTGCCCCCCCCTTTTTAAAAATCCTATCACTATAAAATTTCCCCTTGGGAAATTAAAGGGGGGCAAAATGACCCAAAAACTCAAGCGGGAATTTTGCCTGTTAAAGTCATGCCAAAAAAAGCTAAAAAAAAAAAACAAGTGAAAGCCCCAGGTGGCAACATTAGTGACGAGTTGGGGGGGGTGACGGCGGCAGCCACGCAGATGAGGTCAGGCAGTGGCACAATGACATTTGGGGGCGG
This sequence comes from Phyllomedusa bahiana, assembly GCA_025379985.1. Lineage (NCBI taxonomy): Eukaryota > Metazoa > Chordata > Amphibia > Anura > Hylidae > Phyllomedusa > Phyllomedusa bahiana. The sequence goes on from JAODAL010018175.1 coordinate 69,039, forward strand.
CAAAACAGTATTTTGGGGCCCAAAAAGGCGGGGGTGCAAAAAATTCCCAAAACGGGGGGAAAATTTTGGGGGGGGGTCCCCGGGACAGCAGCGCAGGAGATGGGAAAAGTGGCACTTTGGGACATTTGGGGGTGGAAAAAACAGGGGGGAAGCCACAGAATGGCAAAATTTAAGAGAGGGGGAGGTCCCCGGCGCGGGCAGCATAAAGGTCGGGGAAGTGGAAAATTTTGACACAGGGGTGGAGGGAAACGGCGGAGTCCAGCACCCGTTTGGGGTTTCAGAGAGTAGCCAATGACAATTTGGGGGGGGGCCCAAAACCCAGGGGAAAAGAGGTGGGGCAGAGGGAAAAAGGGGGAAACGGTCGGGGCCAGGGGGGGGGGGGGGGGGGGGGGGGGGGGGGGGGGGGGGGGGGGGTTTTTTTTTTTTTTTTTTTTTTGTGGCATCAGGGGGTGGCGGGGATTTAGAATAGTGGCTGAGGCAGGTTAGTTTGAACCCGACTGCGCCTAAGGCATTGGTTGTGGAAATCCCGGCCGATACACGCCTAATTTATCTTGACAAAGGTCAGTCCCTTTTCACATTTCCCCCTGGACAAGCGGGTTTTTCCTTGGGGTAACCCATGGGGCCCCGCCGCAATTTTAACACCCGCCCCTGATGCCCCACTAATGGCCCCGGGAGGGGCGCTTCTCCCTGCAAACCGGAAGTTGTGGCCACCAAAAATCCGTTTGGTGCCGTAGTCCAGCGGATTTCAACTGAAAGGGAGGCAGAGTGGTCCAAGTAGGCCACAACCGTTGGGTTTAGGGGGACTGCTCCCGGTCCTGCTGCTCTGCTGCTGGGGGACTGCCCTTTTTTCACTAGGGGGGTTTAAGGAAGCTGCTCTCAGTGACTCCAGACTTAGGTTACTTTTGTGGAGCTGGTACTGCCCCCCCCCCCCCCACCTTCCCCCAGCAGCCGCGGCAGTTTGTACGTGAGGCGAGGGAAACCCCCGGTTTAGACCTGTCAGAGGGGGGCGTGCCGCACATAGGGAGCGGCCAACTGATTACGGAGGATTTCCCTAAAGTATTTTAGTTTGTCTTCCCCCCTCAAAAGCTGGAAAAAAGGCTCCCATTTTGGGCCCGGGAGCGAGGGTCCAAAGGGTGGGGGCCCGAAGTCTCCCCCCTGCCGGTGGGTGACTATTGGCCCGTCATAGCCGGCAAATAAGCATGCTGCGGGCCTCTGCACAAGGGGACTCGAGGAGCTCCCCGCCCCCCATTTTTCCCCTGTATACTGCCCCTGGTGCTTGGGGGGCATCTGCCCCTTTTTTCCTCATTTTCCAAACCCCTCCTTCCCCGCTGCTCCTGCTCCCCCTTTTTGTCACCTGGGTAGAAAAAAACCCCCATCTCACCAGACAAAAGGGTTTGCTCCAAAAGTTTTCCCCTCATCCCCCCCCTTTCAGTCCCCCCCGGAATCATGTGGCCACGGGGGGATGTAGTCGCCACGTTCTCCAGTCCCCTGCCCGACGATTTTTCAGCCCTTGGGGTTTCCCGGGCATGAAGCAGTGGGAAAGCGTTAAAATTTTTAAAAGTAGTCCTGGCGGCCCGACAAATAAAGGGCACTCCTCGAAAGGCCCCAACCAAAAAGGCAGGTGTCACGCAGGGGCTGCCATGGGTGACAAAAAAAAATTAAACCCCAAAAAGGGGGGGGACTTTCCCCCCTGCCGGATCATCAAAAAAAACCTTAATGGGCCCTTTTTCTGTTATACAGTCGGGTCCAAAATTGAGGCTGGAATTCCAAAGGGGGGGGGAAAAAATTGCATTTCAGAGTGTGTTTGGGGGGGGGCCCTTCTGCCGCTGCAACTGGGAGGGTGTTCCTGGCTTTGTACGAATGGATTTTAAAATGCATGCACAGTTTTTCCCGGCCATTTTAGAATGTTCTGAAGACGGTGGGAAAATTCAGGAAAACCCTTTTTACAAACCCGATTTGAAAAACCCTGCGCCATGAGGGCGCATGGACCATCCCCCCCGGGGCAGCGGGACCCATGTTTCCTCCCATTGTCCGTCACCATGGTTCCGATTTGCGTTGGCGCGGAGAAAGCCAAACATCGATTTCTTGCTGCTTTTTCGCCCCCAGCCGTTCCTCCCCTGTTTTGAATTGTTCGCCGAGGAAAGGGGGGTGGGAGGGCCCGCGTGAAACCCCTGTTTCCCCAAAGTGGTATGATGGAGCAGTACTTGTGGAGGCTGAGTTTGGGGGTGGTGGTGGTGGGGGGGAGGCGGAAAATTGGGCAGGGGCAGCATTTTTACAACGTGAGGGGGGAAAGCCGGGGGCTACCCGTCCAAGGGTTGGGTTGGGGGGCCTGGGGTGGAAGCACATTCACCCCTGGGCCCTTTAAAGGGAAAGTACTGGCCCCGACCGTTTGTTACAGCTCCAGACGTCGCTGCCTGCCCCTGGAAACCCTTTGGGAAAAAACCGTTTAAACTCAAGGGGGTGACCCCCCTTCTGTTCTTCATATTTTGAAGTGTGGTTTCTGCCCTTTTTTTGGGAAAAAGGGAAATTTCGGCTTGGAACTCTCCAAATTTGGCTCGGGCAAAAGGGCCCTTAGTTTTTCTGAATGGGGGGCAGGGGTCCACCATTTTTGGGAAAAGGGGGGGCCCCGGGGGGTACCAACAATTGGGCAGGAGCAGGTCAGCTGCTGACCTTAGGATGGGTTGGGGGCGCATATGTTGTCTCTTTTGCAATTTGCCTCGGCCCGAAAAACCGCCCCGCTGGCGCCCTGATTTTGGGAGGAGCAGGGCATTGGAAAGGGGGAGATGATGTCAAGAGAAAAAACCCCCCTTCTGCAGGGTGGTGGAGCCTTGAATTGGGGTGCAATGGCTTTCGTGCCAATGGGGGCTGCTTGGGGTTTTTTGCTGGTTTTCTGCGGCGGGGATTTGGGCCCCCCACATTGAGGCCCTGTTTCTCCCGGGCCACCGGGGGTTTAGCTGAAAGTGTTGCGCCGGGGCCCTGGTGCCAACGTTTGCTCCCCTTTGGGCCCCGCTTCACTTTCTGCCCACAGATTTAATATACCCTTTTTTCGGCTCCTCCGGGGGGTCCCTTTTTAAAAAACTGCACAACCCCCGGGAATTCGGGGTTTTACCCCCCAACGCTCCGCAATGAGTGACTACTGCCGCCGCTGCCTCGCTGAGCCCCCGTGCGCCCTTTTTTCTCTTGGGCTTCGAAGGGGTTTTTTTCCCCCGGGCCCCCTTGGGTCCCGAACCCCACACTTGTTCTTTCCCGCTGACTCACGGCCCCCACGACCCAAATTGTGGTGAGCTGCTGCTGACCGGGAAGCTGACGCCCCCCCTTCTCCTGACGATGATGAAGCCCTTTGCCCCCCCGGGTCCCAAGTACGGTCGGGGTACATTCATCTTTTTTTGTTTTTCGTTCCCCTGCTGTTAAACACCCCCTTGGTTTTGCCGAGGCTGACCCCCCACAACATGACCTCCCATGCCACTCTCCAAAATCTATACTTTGCCGCCTATGTTTTATGAGATATCTGTTATATGATAAAAAAATTTTTGACTCCAAAAAGAACCCAGTTTTCAAGCTTGGGTAACCCCTTTGGGTATAAAATTTCGCTTACCAAATTTGGGCCCGGAAAAAATTTTTTGTATGTGTGTTTAAAAAAAAACGGGGTGTTTTTTTCTAAATTTAAAACACAAACAGGGTTTTAAATTTAAACCCTTTGGACATGAATTAGGCTAAAGGAAAAAAAATTTTTTTTTTTGGGTTGAAAAAGAAGGGGGTTTTTTTTTGTCAGCCACCAGCAAAACAACGCTTAAATTTTAAACCCCCTGGATGTAAATTGCGCCAAAGGGAAATTTAGCCCCACAAAATAGAGCTTTGTAGGTGTTACCAAAATTTCGTGGGTTTTTTACGCCACACAAAAAGAGATACAGTTGTAATTTAACCCTTTTCTTGTGAATTAGGCTACAGGGGAAAAAAAATTTTATATTTTTCCCTTGAAAAAGAGGGTTTTTTTTTTGTCAGAAAACCCCGCAAAACAACGCTTAATTAAACCCTGGATGTAAAATTTCGCCCCAAAAAATTGAAAAGGCCCCCAAAATAGTAGCTTTGTAGGTGTTTTCAAATTTTCGTTGTTTTCTAAGCCACCCCAACAAGAGATACAGTTGTAATTAACCTTTGCTTGTGAATTGGTACAGGAAAAATTTATATATTTTGGGGTTTAAAAAGGGCGGTTTCCCTTTGGGGTCCCCGCACACCCGCAAAAAAAACGCTTAATTAACCCCTGGATTAAATTGGCAATAGAAATTTTAGCAGCCAAAAAAGAAAATGGTATTTGTATTTTAAAAAGGGTGGTTTTTTTAAAAAATAAACAGGAACTGGCCCTTTGATCCCCCTTTGGATATTGAAAGTATATGCCCCCAAATTTTCCCAGGGCAGAGGCCCCCTGTCTAGGGGTTTTTTTTTGGGTTCTGATTCCCGACCCTTTTCCCCACATATCCATTTCCCTTTCCCGCTTGTCACCCGCACCTCAAGAATATCTCCAAAATCCCCTCCATTTCTCAGTGGAAAAAACTAAACTCTATTACTGCTCTTATTTTTTCTCGTCTTGACTACTGCAACTCCCTTTCTTTTTGGTCTCCCTCCCCTTTTGCAAAACTTCCCCTCTCCAATCCCGTCCAGAATGTAACAGCCCGGCCTTTTCTTTCTTCCCGCCCCCCTTTACTGATGCCCCTTCCCCCGTGTCAGTCACTGCCCCCGGTTTTCCCATCCGGGAAGGGGTTTCAGTATAAACTCCCGCACCCCCTCACCCATAAAACTTCCACAGCGTGTCCTCCCCACATCTCCTCCCATAGTCTCTGTTTTACCGCCCTACCCCCTGCTCTCCCCCTTGTGAGATATCAGACTTTCATTCCTCAATCATCGAACCTCCCAAAGCCCGCCTTTCAAAATTTCAACCCCGTTTTTGGCACCCCCTTTTTGGAATATGTAAAGCAGGTGATCAGGAAAAATTCACAAACCCCCACAGTTTTAAGAGGGCCCTGAAAATACATCTTCTCGGTTGGGCCCCAAGATCCCTAACTGCTTCAACACATTGTCACTCCCTGCACTTGGGGGACTAACAGGCCCTTATCTGTTATATAGATGTACGTCTGGGTGGCAGGTTTCATCCATTTTTCATGAAAAACCACCCCATTTATGAAACATGGCGGACCATTGTAAACTTAGCACTTCTTACCGTATGTTTCACCCATACACCCTAATAGATTGTAAGCTCTCACAGCGGGCCTCACACCTTGTGTCTCATTTGTAAGTACTTTTAATGTGTAATGACTGTATGTTTCCCCTTTGAATTTGTTAAAGTGCTGCGGAATATGTTGGGCTATAGAAATAAAGATTATTTATTTATTATTATTTTTTAAATTATTATTATGCAGTGCAGTGGAGCACACTGGATTTCAGATCCAATACCCCAAAAAATTGAAATAGAACATTAAGAGAACAGTCTCTGAGAAAAGCTGAGACACCGCACAGAAATCGCTATATAAAAATCAATTTTCAGTAAGAGCTACAGCCGGGCAGCACCTTCCCTGATGAGCAAGTGAGAAGGAGTGTGAGCTCCCGGCGTCCACCGGACTTATATAGTGCGGGTGACGTCACAGAATTTCCCCCCGGGCTATGATTTGGCTTCATCTCTGCCATGTCATGCAGGCTATGCCCTTCTTCCTCCAGAGTGCTTTGCCCATGTAACGCCATGTGCTCGCAGCCATTTTATCAATCAAAAGCACACTTCGTTTTACCCGAATTACCCCAAAGTTCGACTTCGTTCCGAACCGAAGTTTTCCTGAAATTCTAAACGAATTCCACTTCGTTAGAATCAATTCGCCCATCTCTACCCACAATGCATTGCGGGCATGGAGACGTCACAGATGACCCCGGGAAGTGCCGTTCACTTCCCGAGATCAACAGACAGGGGATCGGTGCCGCAAACAGTGCGGCAGCCCACGGGAGCAGGCTGGAGAGCTCACTCCTCCTGCCTGCGGCTTTATTATCGCTGCCATGACGGCTGCGGTAATGAAGCGGTAATCACCCGCGGCGGAGCCCACTCGGGGGGGGTGATACGGCATGCGGCCAGCGGTAATTTACCGCTGGTCCCATGTTGCGATCGCGGTGGCCGCCCCCAACCCCGCGCGATCGCCAGGGCGTATGGATACGTCCATTTGCGGGAAATCACTTCCCGCTAGGGCGTATCCATACGCCCTATGTCGGGAAGGGGTTAACAAGTGATTTCCTACTCAGAAGTGAATGCTCTGCCACGATCTCCCAGAAAGAGAAAGTTGCTTGTCTATAAATCGATCAGAGTGGTTGTGGCTGTCTTAAAGGGGGTTTTTTCCCCTACAAGGATTGCTTTTTTTTGTTTAAAAATCTTGCAAAAACAAGTCACTTTGCAAAATATGTCCTTAACAGTGTCCTCCTAAACTA